>JXOV01041708.1:0-13521 GCA_001014945.1 Clogmia albipunctata
CGGCTATAACCTCAATTCACACTGTATTTAGCTTTCACTCTATAATAATAATATGTATAGGATTTAAAGTAAAGGAGCGAAACGTTATTCGAATAACAGTCGTTTTTATTACCTTTAATTATTACACGTGTCAAAAATGTCCTTTTAGTAGGGAATGTATAATTCAAATCTAACTTAATTCCGACCGTTAAAGGCTGTTTCCATAGTGCATTGTGTACACACAATAAAACGATGTAACCGACGAAATTTGACGGGCAAGGTCGTTTGATAGGAATCAGCAATTTAGTTGGCGGTAGCGGTAGAGAATTCTGAATGAAATATTAAAATAATAGTGAGCAATACAAATACAGGCTCGTCGATAAGTTAGTTTCAGTTGGATGGTGGCTTTTTGTCACACTATAGCAAACGTGTTTACATTTGCAATTAATATTTTGGGAATGAATCTTTATTTTAAGAATTTGTATAGTGTATTTTTAACCGCAAAGAGAAGATGTAATCACAATGGAGTTTATTTTTGGACAAGAATATTAAAACCCTTTTCAGATGGCGAATAAGCTCAGCAATGACGTCAGAAATCTATGGAGCGATGATAGAAGCCCGAAAATTAATGCACGGCTCGTAGAAATTGAAGACGATAAAATGATAAATTTTAAAGGTCAAATGGAAATGTTGTGCAGAAAATGTTTAATAATGATAAAAAACGAGCACATTGTTGAACAATGTGATTGAAAAAATGTCACGAACAAATACATGCCGGAGCTGAGCAAAAAAGGCGCTGAATTATCTGCCGGAGCATTAATGCGAAATCAAATATTTACCCGTTTTGTGGCTATAAATAAGAAACAAAAAGAGTGCATCGTCAGCTCAAGTAGATAATTATAGAATTCGTGTAGATAGTGATTATCAGGATTTAAGATGACGACAATTGTTTCTAGTACTAGATCGAAACACGGTTAATCTGCCCTTTTACCCACTAAGCCAAACTCCGTGCATTTGATTAAAGATGACTTGCCGTTTGAGCGTTAATTCCCAAGATGTTTTGTCTTCTACGTTTCAAGATTTTATGGAGAATGTTTACAAGCTCCGCACACAGATTTGCAAACTTCTTACGGATTCTATTGACGGATTTCCATAGGAAGTAATAAAAAACACACGTGTTTTTGAATGCCGCACAATAACTAGCACTTGACACTTTTAAGGTAAACACTCTCTGGTAAAAAATTGGAATTCCGTTTAGCTTTTTGCAGTATGGTTGGAGAATTCTTTCTTATTAAACTTGTTAATTATTTAAGTTTTTATTACTTTCAAGAAAATGATACAATGACTTGACGATTTGTAAAAATTAATAATAAATACTTTTTGTTATTAACTATTTATATAACAGATTATAAAATGTAATCAATTCAAAAGTACCGATATAAAAGTTATGGGAAAATGAATTTATAGAAATCATAATGAAAAAGACAGCTTAATGAATACAAAATGTAGGGATTTTATTTCTGTATCGGATAATTTTAGATATGTACTCCATATCTAAAATTATCCCATATCAATAGCCCTACAAAGGTTATAAAAATTGATTGTTCTGTTCTGAAACAATTTATTTCTAATTTTATTTTTAGAAATGAAATAAATCGTACTTAAAATTTACTCGTACATCTGACAAAGTATCGAAATTCTCACGTTTTTCTTGTATGTTAATGGCATTTCCCTGACCTTCCAATATTTGCAAATTTTCTGTGCGTTTTTCGCTTTGACGTATTATATTTTTTTTACATCAGCTGTAAACACACGATTTGACTGAAGGTGGGTGGTTTTGACGGTTAGAACGAGATGATAAATTAATTATCGTATTAAAAATTCGTTGAACTGTCTTCAAATTTGGTTTTGGAATGTTTGGAGGTTGTGAAGGCGTATTCACTATTGATATTTCCCAGTTAGTGCGCGAATTCTGTTGAAATGAATGAAATGGCTTACACATTGTTTGTAAATACGGAGTAGTATTGACCATTCAACGATTTTGTGTATTGTGGACGATGATCTGTTTTAAAGATTGCATACTTTATTATCATTGTCTGATACCGGAATTGTTTGGTCACGTTTTTGATAAAATGCCAGAAAAACGAGCCCTAATAAAAAGAGTTGGGTTTTTCGGGGTCTAATTAATTAAAGTGTCAATTTAATAAAGATTGATTGGAATCGATATTGCCGAAAACCACGTGAATATAGTATAAAGTATGTAGAGTAAAATGAATCATTTTGCATTGCGACAAATCGATAAGTTGTCTTTATTTTCTATCTATTGATTGGCAACGGAAACTTGCATTTAATGGACAGCAAAGGCTTGTTTACCAGACATTTTCCTGTTTAGAATTTGTTCCTCGTTTAATCGACTTGTTTACTGGAAAGTGTTAAAAATGTTCATTAAAACTGGTAATTTTTTTTAAATCTAAAATCGAGTCTTGTATTTCGAATTTCCGAATTCAAATATCAATTAAATCTGTAGCTCTTATTAAATTTTTATTTTTTAATAACGTTATGTAGAAGTTAGGTTATTGTGTATAAAATATATTCGCTAGAATTACTACGTCAACCCTTCATGCAGATTAGAGTTATGAATGGCGAAGAAATTTCACTTAACTTTTTCAATGTTGTTATATAAAGTTTTAGATGTTTCATTTTGATGCTGACAAAAATAAGAATTTTTAAAAGCAATCAATGGATATTTATTTCATTATAAAAAGGATGGTATGTAAATAAACACAAAATTTTAGTTAAGTTTTCGGCTTAACGCTTCCAAGATCTTTTCATGAAATTTTCCATGATCAATTCTCACATTTATGCTGTTTGTTAAGTATGTAGAAGCATAATTCTAATCTGTAAGAAGATAAAACGTCTAAAGGTAATAAATCACAAGTTCTCTATGGCGAATTGCGATCATAACGATCCAAAAGTGCTTTAATTTTGGGGATTTTAAATACAAAATGTTAAAATAAATTTATATACTTTATTTACTATTCATCTTAGTAATGGCATATCTCTAGAATAAAAAAGGCATTCATTGAGGTCTTTTATAAAATACTCGTTTTTTGTTAACATAACAAAGAGACCTGTTATTGAATTCAAATAGTGAATTCAAAATATTATAGAAATGCAACTGGAAATCGCAATAACAATAAACAAAGTTTACATAATAAGAAAATGTTAGAACAAATAAGGATGTTTGCTGGAGGCTTTTTAGAGTAGCTCGTCAACGTCATCCGCTTGATGCTAGTGAACTCCGGGTTTAGATGACATTTTCATGCACTATTGTGTAGTGTTTACTAGTAAACAACAGACTGTGAAAAAAAATCGGCGCCAAAGAATTGAATAATAGGGAAAATTCCATGAAAGTCGTTTGATTCGCCAGTGTCTCCATTTAAACCTTTATAAATAATCCTGTCTGTCGCGACATGCAGTCATTGCGATTAATTATAGAGCGACGATAAAATGCCTTCGAGGTAATAGAGTTCTGTCGATTTGATAGTGCATTTATGGCGATAGTTTTGGCACGAGGTGTCCACGATTCAAAAGTCATATTTGGTATCAAGTTGGCTAGAAGTGGTGGTAGTTGTAGTAGGTCATATCCGATTTTCTAGTAGATTCCGTTTGCAGACTCCTCCCAATTGCTGCAGTTTATTACACCCGGCGCTGAGAGTGTGTAATCTGAGGTTAAGCTTGCGCCAGAAATCTGATGACTCTTCAGCAACTGATAAGCGAGGTTGCCGTTTTTTTATTATTGTTGGACAACGGCAGATTTAACTATAATAAAGGCACACGATACGAGATGTTTCGCGGTCATCGAAATTTCATTACGGAAGATCAACTTGTTTTGTTTCACTGATTAATTTCGGCAAGGATTTCGATTCTTTAAATATGCTCTTTTCGACGTTCTCTGTTTCCCAAAAATTATTTATTTTCCGGTAATAAAAATAAATTGAGATGCTTTACAACCGTTTACCAATGTGTTCCTTGTACATATTTGCTTTTGCAAATAATTGTTTTTCTGAATAAGTATTTTTATGTCATGACATGTTAACCATATTATATAATATATTTTCCTAATGTTCTAAACGAAATTTCACTGTTTTGCTAATTTATTGTAACAAAAGTGTTATTCTACTTTTCACTTAACAACCGACAATAATTTTCTGAAATACTCGTTTATGTTTTTTAACTCAATAAAAAATCATTGGATCTTTAACATTAACGTGATTTCATTAATTAATTTGTTATTGATGTTTTGTTAAAATTTTGATTACATCACTCAAAAATATAATAATAAGAATTTTTTTAAAAAATATAATCGATTTAAGGTTATTTATTTTGATAAAAATTTAATAAAATGCAAGTCACATATTTGACTTAATACAATTTTATTATAATCTAGTTCTTTATTATGAAATCTTGTGTTATATTTAGCTCACTTTAGATTGTGACTTTATCTCTATCTATAGTATTAAAGCAATTATTAAACAACTTGTTGTCAATTAATTATAACTAAATAATCAGTAAATAATTATATGGTAATTCCCCAACAGTTAACATCTTGTGTATTTATTTAATCATTTTTGAATATTATTTAATATGACATTGGTATTATATAATTAATTCTAACACGAAATTATATTAAGAACGTATAATACAAATATAGATTTTTGTAATGGCGTGGAATTTTTCCATTTATTTAATTATAAAAAACCCCAAACCACAAATACTTTTTACTTTGTTGTTTTTCAGTCCTTGACTTAAACAATAGATAAACAAGATTTAAAATGTCTTATCAAAATCTTAAACTGTTTGAAACAATACATCTAGTTAATCAATCGAAAAATCCGGAACCAATTCTTTGTGATCAAAATCGGCTTTCGACAATTGTGCGTATAAGAAGTTGAAGAAGCACATATTAAGAAGTAATTTTATTAGGGGAAAAGAGAGAAGCGTGAAGGACTGCGTGACTTGATTCACGTTTATGATTTCCAAAGGGCTTAATGCACAACATAGAAATGGGTACCTTGAACTCCGGAAGAGAGAGACACCAATTCTATTGCATCATCTTGATTGATATTCTCTGGCCCAGTTTTGACCAGTTTGCAGTGGTATCGTTTTTGAATATGATGATGCCTAGTTTTGAGTGTCTATTTTGTTCAGGTCTTGTACCAGAACAGAAGGTAATGTTTACAAATAATTCCCAGAAAAAGAGGGAAATTCCGGATTAAATAAACAAAGATTTCTGTTTTCTTGCAGATTGTATTGCAGAGATGAAATGAATTCACAAGAAGCAAATCAAATTGAAGGAAACTTCATTTCATTTTTACCTAGAAAATTCATGATATAATAAAATAGTTTTGGTTTAATAACAAACTAATAATAAATTTAGTGTCAAATTAAAATTATATTTTGTTGCGTATAATTGATAATCCATTCTATTTTTATATATAAAATTCACATGTTTCTAAATGTTGAATAATTTAGGTAATAGGTTTTTTCCAGAAGTATATTATTATTTTAATTTTTATTATAATTGATCGACTTATACTTTTTTGTATAATTAATTGTAACGATTAGTACCTCGTGCTCCCATTATGACACTGAATCAGCTCTGTCATGCTACCAAAACATAGTCTTTTTCTAAATGTAATGTTTCTACCGTTTAGGCAAATATTTAAAAATGTTTACGGATTTGTAGGTTATTTAATTAGGATTTAACTCTATTTGGTCACATCTGAGTGAAGGACGCATTACTCATCCAAGTGAGATATCGGTTTGATGGAAACCCATTCATCGTGTTAATGTATCTATCTATCTATTCAAGTCATTAAATACACGTAGAAAAAATTATAGATGTTCGACATTATAACCATTCAGGTGACGCGAATCGTTGGTAGAAGTCGTGGTCTGGCGCCGCAGTAGTGGTTTGCGTTGCTTGTGGTATGCGAAAGTTTTTAGGGATGTCCAATAAAGAGTTTACCGTTACGTAATTATAAATGAGACAAAATGATAATGTTCATTAGTAGGATTTAATTTATTTTAATAGTTATTTGTATACTTAGGGTTCAAAGTGATATTTTGTTCACTGAGAATTTCAGTTGTCAACCGAAGCTTGCTGAGGTTGACAAGAAATTCGAATGAACAAAATTCAATTGAACCCGTAGAGTACACATAATTTTATACATTTGTAATCTAGTGTCTTTGATTTGAAAAATGTCAAAAATTTTAATAAAACAATCTCAGTACATTATTTTATTATTATAGTACGTGAGCGTGAGACAAAATAACAGTTTTTGTTTTTTGTCTCCCTAGAGAAGAAAAACTCATTTTGAATGGATGCTATGAGTGAACAAAAGCTTACTTTGAACGCATCAAATGTATAAAATATTTTAATGCCGTGAATTCGAGAGGGGTACACGGTTTTTGAATTAAAAGAATACAATAATTAATTTACTACAATAATTCATATACTGTAACTAGATCTAACAACTTAAGAATAGGTATTTTGCTACAAGGGTTTAAAATGAACGGTTTTTAACGAAGAAAACGAGTGTTAAANTGCCGTGAATTCGAGAGGGGTACACGGTTTTTGAATTAAAAGAATACAATAATTAATTTACTACAATAATTCATATACTGTAACTAGATCTAACAACTTAAGAATAGGTATTTTGCTACAAGGGTTTAAAATGAACGGTTTTTAACGAAGAAAACGAGTGTTAAATAAAAAAAAATTGCCTTTGCTGAGAAACTGGAAGGTGTGTTTTTTCGTTTCTAGTCATAAAACTGAGCCCAAGCAGAAATTTTTTGTTGCAATCCTCCAAAAATACAAACTATTTTAAATATTTGACATAATCACGATCGCAAGGTCTAGGTCGACGAAATCTGCAGTTTAGGTAAAAAATGGCGTGTAAATTTCGACATTGAGACATTTGTAAGTAGATGATTTTTTTTATACATACGTAAAAAGTTATAAAACTAAATTCAATGTAGGAAAGCTAACATTTCGATATGGAATTGCTAAATTGTATTACATATAACAAAATTATAATTATACGCTGTACACAATATCCTTAAATTGTTTCAATTATTTTGTTAATTTTCCTAATACATTATATTATCTTCAAGTATGTACAAACAAAAATGATTATCAAAATTGCTAAAAATGAGAATGTCATGTATGTGTATTACATAGTTAAAATTAAACTCAACTTCTATATTTAATGTATTTCTTTATCAGATTAAATATTAACTATTTAATACTGAAACATTTCGAACACCCCTAATAAATATCGTCTCTATTTTTACGCTGTGTTGAGGCGTTAGTGTGTGAGACGGGGCAAATGTTTTAAAAGTGGAATGAAGCCGCAGTACTTCATTCATTTTGCGTTTATATTGTGGATTGTGAAGACGTTATCAAGTGAAACTGAATAATTCAAAGTATAAAATTTAGAGACTCGTGCGAGAAAGTTTAAAGTGTTTATTATTATCAATATATCGAAGAAAAAAATTGATAAACGGACAAAATCTGTGAAATCAAAGGATTTATCTCGACATTCATCAGATCAACTACCTAATCTCAAATGTAATTATTACACTTTAATTTGGGAATACTACTTGAAATGTGTGTTTGATTGCGGTGAAATTTGTGAAAGACTTGGTGGGGTCAGAAACAGAGTGAGGATGAGTGCTTATGTTTTGGATTTGGAAACTGGCTGTGTGGTTAAAGTGCGCCAAGGTTTTTTCGCAACTTGGAATAACATTTACGATTATTTGTTTTGAAAATGGCAGTTTACTCTAATTGCATATTTGCTTAAGAGTAATAATGGGGATAATGGATTAGATATAAACGCCACAAAACAAAATTTAAAATGTTAGAACTGTGTGGCCTCGTGATAACACGAGGAACCAGAAAATTAGACATGCTATGGAATGATGATTGGAGCAATTAGAACTTTAGGCTGATAAAAAGCGTTTAATCTGAAATTGTAAGGAAATACTGGATCAATCACGCGAGAGAGTCAGACCACAGCTTATCACATCAAATGTGAGAGTGTTCATAGGCGCAAAGGTCGCTCATTGTTTGGGTTCAGTTCATAAAATGATGTTCGTACCCTGACATGATTTGCATATTGAGAGATGCGCAATTTTGCGAATGCGATTGGTACTTTTTTCCTATTGACAATTGTATTCTTTTCCCAGTCGAATCGGGACTTTACATCGGTTAATATACTGATCGCTAAATGATAAAACTATTGTTTAATAATAATTAAAGACAAATAAAATGCCGGATAGCTCTCTGCTTGGGACGGATCGGACTGGGAATAACTGGTCGGTTCTGGTGTTAATAACTACCAAATACGGTGAATTGTCTGCTTGCTTGCCGCCTCTCTGTCGTTTATCATCAATAGTTGTCTGATTAATAACTTGTCAGTAAAATGAAATAAATGGCGACGGAATTTTATGACGGTTAAGTGGTATGAGAAAATGGGTGTGCTTGACTGGGAGAGACTCCCCCCTCGGATCAATTGCGAAAATTGGCCTACTAATTTACCGTTGTCATTGTTCCTGGTTTGTTGTGGAGTGGTGTCTGAATGGTTGATGGATGCACAATGTGTGCAACGAATAAATCATCCATTTTGCTCTCATTCAATATTTAGTCCAATTGTGAGGCTTTGATATCATTTAGGTTTCAAAACGACAACAAGTTTAGTATTTGAAAATGTACTTTAAATAAATTTGAAACACAGTATAACCTTTGTAGATAGAATATCAGTGGTTAATTTCATTGAAAACTGCTCTAAATTTGACCTAGATTCCAGGAATGCGTTATTTTATTTATTCATAGCCTTTGCACTTCAAATAGTTTTACAACTTGAAGATTTATAGAGATTTTATGTGTAATGAAATATTTAATTTCGCAATAGAATACTGTTCTGCCTTGTTTGATTTCTATTAATAGAGATTAATAGTTGAATAGTAAAAGCATTTCCTGACGCTTAATTTCATTAGTGAATTCTGTGATTTTATTTCCATTTTATTGCACATATTTTTTCTGTTTAATAGATATTCGCGCGCAGTTGGAAATGCAAAGTGAAATAATTCAATAATTGAGTGCTAATATAAAGACATACGTTCGACTGGATTGAATTGAGAATTACTAATTGACCCGAGAATGAATTTGTGTTCATAAAAATACATTGACCTTATAAAAAGTATGAACTGGTGATAACAACAAATGGATATTGGTGTGAGTGTTTGATTGAGTAGTAAAGCATTATTAAAAGGAATCAAACCTTGATTCCACGCTTTATTGATATATCTTACGCTTTTTTGTTCGGTTGTAATGGCGATGCTATTTGCAAGTTTAATTGTGTATTGAATAATTTGGGAACGATCGATTGACCAAGTTCATCCGACTCACGGAAGTGTAATTTTCCCCGTTGAAATTTGCTCATCGCGTTTTTGTTTTATTGCATTTAATGTGATTGATATTTTATTCTAATTTCAACAATAAATTGTGTTACATAGTTCAAATTGGTTGTCTGAGAGGAAGTCATGTAATGTGTGGGATGATTTGTGGAAGTTTCTCTTAACACATCGGTCCAATGGTTATACTAAAAGGGTTTCAAAGATAAACCTCAATTATTAGGTAACTTTTACGCCTTTCTAATTGTTACTTTTTAACAGTCCATGAAATATATTCTAATTAAAAAATAGTTTCTTCTACAATTTATTTAATGACGTTTTAATGATTTGCACTTAATAAGTTTGAGAAAAAATGATTGTATTGGTTTGTAGTTTAAAAGAAAAAACACTCTAGCTAAAATTATAATGATAATACATTAATTTAATGACGATATGTAAATTCGCCAAAAACACTTTCTCTTTCGATCGTTCGTCAATGAGTTATTATTATAGCGAGAAAGAGTATTTATTTGCCTTCAGAAAACACTCAATCAATCCTCGGTGTATTTTCATTTATCTGTCGGCACTCCTCTTTTGCCGAACACCTTGACAATTTCACCTGATTTGAGCCTGTCAAGTAAACGACAACTAAAATGGCGTGTAATTAATTTGAATTTGTGAAATTATGGGGTCATCAAAATGTCTTCAGTGCAAAAATAAGTTAAAGAAAATACTTCAATAAAAAATAGTCTTATCTATTAATTGAGTTATATTGTATTATATAACACTTGATTTAGTTTGTTTTAATTATCAATAACTGGTTCAAGTAACTATAGAGAAATTAAACTAATATTGATCTATCAATCGAGTTTGGAATTTTATAGATAGAATTAGTTTGTTCAAATGTAAACAACTAAAATGGATCTTTCTTTTAAAAAAAAGACAAGTCAATAGTGTTGGATAGTCCCATATTACGTAACATGGTTTTTCATCTCATTTAAATAAATGGAATAAAATCAATACAAGGTTGGGTGTGATAATTAGTCATAAAATGGAAATTCAAATGTCTGAATTGAGGTATAATTACAGCAGTCATTTAAGTGTGTTACAGAGAGTTATGTGTAATTTTTCCACCTTCAAGTGCGCGTATGACACTGAGAGACCCTAAATTTACCTATGCTAACCTTTGGTGTTAGTTGAGCTTTGATATATTGCACAAATGTGTTTCAAAATTGAC
The DNA here is from genome assembly GCA_001014945.1 of Clogmia albipunctata. Lineage (NCBI taxonomy): Eukaryota > Metazoa > Arthropoda > Insecta > Diptera > Psychodidae > Clogmia > Clogmia albipunctata. The sequence goes on from JXOV01041708.1 coordinate 10,676, forward strand.
GAAAAGCCCTTGAATTAAATGAGTAAAAAGATGAGTCAATTTTTTTCCATTTCTTAATGGATTGACTTAAGTAATTTTATAGTCTTTCGCAAAATTGATTAAGTTTTTTCGGTTTTCCATGAAAATTGTATAATTTTATGACTGAAAAATTGAAATTAATCATAATAATTTTCTTTCTCCTTTTTCAGTTCCATCAACCATGTCAATGGCCAGTTTACGAACACCTTCAGCGGCTCATCTAGCAGAGTTGTGCTCTTCTCTCGGGTAAGCTTTTTTAAGCCTATATGCTTTAAATGTTAGCCGGGCCGACGTCAAAAGAATTGGTCATATAACATATGGAGGTTGTAGAAGTGGAACTGGTTATTGAGGGGAATATACAGAAAATGACTGGTTCGTAGAACTGATAATTATTCAAAACAAAGGAAGCGTGATTTTTCTAATTAATTTGAATATATTTGTTTAAATGGATTGACTTGAAGAAATTCCCGCGAAAACGTTAAACAAACAAAAAGTACGGTGAATAGTTTGTAAATGGTCTCCTTGAATGTGAAAATTACAACCAGAAATTCTTGTAAATTGTAGTATAAATGAGCTAAGAATATTTGCAACAAGTTAAACAGAGAGTCTATAATTAGATAAGCATAGACGCGTTATTTGTTTGGTCCTATTTATAAATTTTGTGCGATCTGAGAGGCGTTCTTTATCGATTTTGAACAGATATAAATAGTGTAATGTTATGGCTCTTTGTCGCACATATGATGTTGAAACTTAAAACACCGTGAAATTAGAATTATTTGGCAAATTACAAAAAAAAGTAATCTATTTTATCCTTGAATAATTTATTGGCAAATTTTCGATCAGAAACGAGGAAGAATTGCTTTTATAGAAAATCATCTAAAATAGAGAAGAAAAAATATTAGAGTTAGGCTTTACACTTGTTAAGTTTTTGCTGCGAAATGCGAACGTAACATGGTTTTATAAAATAAATGCGTAGTGACGTGACCCTGGCTGCAATTCAATATTTAATTTACGCCATATTTCTTCTGCTGCCTCTTCCAACAATCCAAAGTTTTATTAATTGTTATTATCATCTTTTCAAATAGCTAACTTGAATGATTATTTCAAAAGGAGATAGTGATTTTCTAAAGAACTTTATCAAATAGGATTAAATTAAACCAGTTGATATTAATTTGTGAAATTGAATATTAACAGTGGCTGTGAATGCAAAGGTCAGTTATTTATAATGCCATATATTACGTTGATTTAGTTTGTTCCTCTCCAACGGATATGAAAAGTCACACTTTGAGGCAGTGGACACTTACGTAAAATTGTGGTCATGCGGTCAAGAGTGTGTGGATTGTGCGATGTGTGTTTGGAGGAATGAATCGGAATGGCACTTTGCCAGGGGTGTTTCCTCCTCAATCCCACAATCCCGAGTTTCATTCATTAAAAAAATGTTTGATGCACAACGATTCATAAAAAGATTTATCTCTGGACTGGACTGCGTTCAGCTGATCGTTGTTTGCTACTAATGAACATGGCGAGTGGGGATCTTCATCTTTATTGTGACGCAGAATAGAAATCACATGATTCTGTTTTGAGATTCTCGTTAAGTACAATTACAGATATGATTTTTATCACAATTTAGGCAATTATTATATTGTTGCCAATTAAATAAATAGTTTAATTTTTAATATCTTAATAGAAGTGGGTTACATAATCCTGTTCTTAATAAAATAAAAAAAATGTTGGTCATATAAAACGTCATTTAATTATAGATTAGTAGAATTTTAAATAATTACAGTTACAGGTTTTGGTAACTTCTAAGATTGTCCAAACTAAACATTAAGTGAGAAGGCCCAACTTTGACCACTGTCCCAATTCATGTTAATATAGAAATAATGGTTATTTGTATTGTAGCCAACTTATGTTTTTTTAACATTAAATTTTGGAGCCTAATTAATATTAATTTTTGCCCTTTTCTTGTCCAATTACTACACCTTCAAAATGTGAGTTCAGACAACAATTAAAAGCTGTTTTCAATTGACGTCAGAGGTCTAGCTTTGATATTTTTCTGGCAAATTTCAAGAGGAAATACGTACTAATGGGTGTATTTTGGATTTGTATTTATTAAAGGCGAACCAGTATGAGTATGTCGTCATCGATTTCTGATCTGGTCGGAAGCCCTCTCGAGATCTCAGCGGATAACATTGTGACGATCGAGGATTTGCGAGCACAAATGGGCTCCTGCTTTACCTGTGGTGTTTCTTGGACCGAGGACCATGTGTCTCTGGACTGCACCGAATGTGGAGGCTACAGTATGGAACGACCTTGCCCACTTTGCGACGGCAAGTGTGGCAACTTCTGGAAAAGAGACTTTACAATGGTAGGTTTTATTATTAAGTTTTAAATTGATATATAAAATATGGCGGTGTATTGAAATTAAAGAATTGAAGATATCCCACTAATTGAATTATATTTGTGTATTGTTAAAATTAAATGGCTCTATTATTTAATAAAACTCCAATTTCTTCTTTTTATTGTGTCAACGGATATGACATTATTTAAGTGCAGTAATTCTAGAACTATATCAAGTTTAGTATTATTATTTTAGTCCTTTTTGTTACGTAACTGCAACATTCGATCAACAATATTAAGTTGTTAAGGCTATTTATTAACAAACGTTCTTAAACAGACTAATGGAGGAAATTGAGAGAGAACTCTTACTGAATACATGTAAATATAAAAAAGAAAGGAAATTAAATTTTATCAATTTCGTGCATAAATAATCAAAACTAATTTATTTTTTAGAAAAATTATATTTTTTTTTTTTTTTTTTTTTTTTT
>JXOV01041714.1:0-12056 GCA_001014945.1 Clogmia albipunctata
CGGATACCCGTATGAAATGACGGGTCTAAATTGTTAAAATATTAGTTGTGACACAAAACTGCATAATATTATATAAAGTCTATTAATAGCGAATTACCTCAAACAAATTGAATACTCTATTCAGATAGCCAAATACCGGCATACAATAAAAATCGCTTTTAATGGCCAATCGGCCGTATCAAATTTAACCAATTCCAAGCATTTACATATTCGTACTCGTGTTGCATTTGGTCCCCAGACCCAACATACTGTGCTGATCTCATTGGGAGCTCGATTACAATTTATGGGAGCGGAAGTGGAAAGGTAAATAAAATTGAATTGGGCCGGGAATTCTTTATCGCCGGCTGATTACCGAATTGGTTCTTGTTTTGGTTGTGTACTGACAAGATTTCAACTTATCAGGCTGAGGCAGGAGCATTCATCAAATGACCAATAAATTTACTGTATTCCAGTATCGGAAAGCGACAATTTTGACTGATGGGAATTTCAAATTGACTATGGCTGCATCTTTTTTTACACTACTAGTCTAAATAACATTAAGTCCACAAATCCCCATTGGCGATAACGCGCGGCCACGATTAGAACTGGCCATGTTATCGTGTTTTCTTTCGTGTTCGTTTGTGCCAAAGAATTCACCTCTTGGGCCTGTCTCTTCTAATGGCAAAGTAACGAAGACACGAGAAATACCAGACATTGGACATAGCTCAGCACACGCCAGACGAATACTAATGGGCTTCTGTGAGATTATTGATGAGCTTAGCTCAGTTTGGCGAGAATTCGTTGTTGCTCCCTTTAAATACAAGACCGAAAAGAGATGGATACCAATTTGGGAGCTTTCTATTTAAAAGGCCGATTGGTTTCGGTGGCTTTGCAGACCACAAACCTTTCCCTTTCCCTCTTTATTTCTTTTTTATGTTTATTTCAGATTGAAATCGGATTCATCTCGTCGCATAATGATTGCATCTCTCGTGAATGCCACCAAATCGACTTTGTAATTAATTCGCCATCTCCTTCCTCCAAATGTTCATAAATCTGACTGGCTGGCTGAACAACGATCAATTAAAGTGAGAGGAGATACCGCTCGGCTCGTCTCCTCCCTGAAGTCGTCCGAAACTTCATTTGGAACACAGAACCAGCACTGAGAGAGACTTACTAACTATCCGTCCACGATCATTCAGACCAATTAAAGTGATCTCGATTGCATGATCGAGTGGTAATAATTGGTTTTGGCTTACCTGTAGTAATTGGGAAACGGAACTGAACCGCGACTTGGTCAGATTTCGGGAGTTGTTGGACGTAGCGCACGAGGTTGGGCTCGTGGTTGATGGATCGTGTACGTTCAAAGACGATTTTCCTGCAAATACAGAAATAGGTAAGAAATAAATTCAGAAACATGGAATTCACGTTTAATTTCTATTAATGGCGCTTTGTATGCAAATGAATTGGAAAAAGCCGTGCGCGCCTGCAAGATGGCTCAAAATTAGCAAATTCCACCCAAATTCCGGAATTGCCATTTTTTACAATATGGTAGGCAGTGGCAAATAACTTACGAATTTCGGGTATCTGTTGACTGCTACAATTAGGGCATTGTTCGTTTGTGAACATGCACGAATAGCAGCGTTCATGGCCACAGGTATCAGTTAATTTCCTCTTTTTGCCCTTGTCGAACGGCATCTGACAACTCGGGCAGGTAATGCCGTCGTTTGTGGGGCACTCGTTGCCGCTTGTGTCATTATTCTCCAGTAACTTTCTTATCGATTGGAGGTCTGGAAGAAGAAATCGAACAACAAAAAATCAATTAAGTCAAATTTCAAGAGACAGCTTAATTTTCGCACAAATAAAACGAAAGGGGACTCTCGATGATGGCGCCCAACTCTCAACAGCCAGCACACTGTCTATAAACACACACCTGACCCACATTTGCAGAAAAATACTACTAATTTCGGATTTAATTAATTGCAAACTCGTTAAAGAATAAATCATTGCCGAAATTCTGAAGGCGTCTTTCTATCTCTTTCGTCGTTCGTCTATGGAGTGGAGATTACGACGGATTAATCGGCACTTATTGGGAAGAGCAGCAGACAACCCGAAGAATTCCATTCATTAAAAGAGCTGCAGAGGTGCTGAACAGTTGCCGGTAAGTATGTTCGTGCACCAACTCGTTTTGTCTCGATTGGAGTGCGTGGGAGCCGCGCAATCTCTAAATGTTCATTTGGAATGGATGTTATGGGCTCGGAAATGAGCAGTTATTGACTTTGAGTGTTTATTTTTATTCATTGGTTTCATTGGCTGACTGCTGCTTAAATGGAGAAAAGGCGCGACAAAACCGTGGGTCACACACATTTTGTCGTGACGCGATTTTTTTTTTGGCGAGCGCATTCTGTACCATCTGCGATAACTGGCAAAATTTATAGTATCGGTCCAGACCGGTTTTTAATTTCTGATGAAAAAGGACAATTTCTGGCAATGATGTAATTCGTCAATGAATCATGAGCTTTAACTATAAAAAAATTGCCAAAGAATTATGGCGACAGATCCACTCATTGCTCACTCAAACATTTCTCTGTACTCTCCTACTATGAAATTAGTTATCAGTTAATTATTTTTCATGTGAAAACAATCACCAATTTATTTTCGCACATCCATATCTGACAAACCAAAACCAATAAAAAAATATCCAGTCTAGATTATTTACTTTCGGAGGCGCCTCCATTTAAACGCAACGATGATGTGAACACTTTTTATTGTGAAACAAACCCCTTATCTTATCACACATTAAGAAATAATAATATTGAAACACATTTAAAATTTAATGCCCTATTATTTTTTCAATACATATTTCGTTCCGTTAAGAAATTAAATATGAGTTATTACTGTTCCATGTGGCGCTAGAAAACCTTGCTCAGTTTGTATGCTCAACATTAATTACTATTTTAACAACAGCTAATCACTAAAGTTAAAGATCAATTGGAAATGAACCAAAGTGGTGCCAACATCAAAATATTTGGATACTTTTCAGAATTCAGTTATTAGACATCAGTGTTATTAATAAACTTTGAACTTAAATAAATATACAATTTATAAAGATAGTAATTAAATTGTAATTTATTTTGGATTTTAATTATTCATTTTCATGTTACTGTTCCTTAATAAAAAACATCGGAAGCATAACTGTAATTAAAATTTGTTGTTAAATTTCGATGCAATTTTAATTGAATAACTACAAAGCATCTGCCATTTTACAAAATTTCAATTAAAATTAGCGTAATTATAATTATCGGGAACCTTGTTGCAGCTGTCTAATGATTTAATCAACACACTGTTCATTCCCTTTTTCATAAAAAAAACTGACGTGTATCGAGAGCTGTAAATGCTGAAGCCTTATACTGAACTTGAGTTTGATGACTGCTCACTCAGTTATGACCTGCAATAATTTAATATGCTAATCCGTGGGACAGGTTTGCAATTTGAGCGTTCGGATTTCTGCTCCGTTAAAGAATTGTCATTGAGTTGACAGTATATGACGTCGCTAATAAGGAAATGACACAATATTCGTGTTTAAGTGCAATTCAAGACTCATCCAAGAATGAAACGACACTTATAATTCTTTGGTTATGAAATGAATTGTCTCTTGACTATCAGAGGCAATGGATCAGAACCTCCAATTTATGGAGATTTAATCGGAAAAACACTCAATCTCAGATATTATGCAACTGCGCTCCAGAGCATTAACATTTAAAGCCACTTTAGCCAACAAAGCTTGAAAGTATATCAATTTAATTCAAGTAATTGGAGAACCCATTCAATGTGTCTTTCTTTCTCTATTGGAGCAAAGAAAAAAGTTCAAAGGCCCAATTGATTGGCATATGCGGTTTTTTCTCTTCATTTCTCGAACGCGAGGCTTTAATTGGAGAGCTTCAAGCGCTCCTTTAAATCGCTCATTTCCTTCCATGTGACATTTAAATATTTCCCATGTCTCAACCATTTAATGTGGTTTGAAAATATGCCACATGCTATTTATGACGACAATCTAAAATGCCACTTTTGTTCCACTGTGTCGCTAATGGGGGATGATCATTGATCAAAAGCAACGATCTTCATTGAGCCTCTTTCAATTAAGTGGTTCGAATTGAGGCAATCTATTATTTGCTATTCCTGTAAATATTTACAATCGACGACGACTCTTGGCGAAGAGTGTTTTCTCAACCGGTACACGGACTTGGTGAAATGTAAACCTAAATAAGAAGATTCTAAGGCGAGATTGTGGAAAAGACAACGAGCTAAGAGCCAATGGAACAGGTTGTCCGTGATGATCGTTTAGTGTTTGCGCAAGAAATCGGGTGAAAAATTATATGAACAGTTCAAGAAAAGACCTATGGCCCACGACCAACCCGTAACAGCATAGACAGCGCCATTAACACTCAATCGTGATTCATGGGCTGTTCGGAAGAGGATGGGGCAGCCACACTTAATTGACTCGCCGTTAATGATAGAATATTTTACAATAACATATTCTCTTGATCGACAATGGAAACATAATTGAAACATGTTGATGTATCAATAAATTTCTACAAAGGGGCTCTCTTGCTTGAGAACAGAACAATTTTCTGGTTACTTTATTGGTGCTGTAAAATCCAGGGTTTATGTCCAACTTTGAATGGAATCACCTATTCATCGACGATCATAATGACGTTGCCACGAATCATCATTATTTCGTCATCGCTTAATAGACGAGGATCATCGACAAGTGTGATCGTTTACTGATCGTATCCTCGATCTGTGATTTGAATTTTTTTTTCTCAAACCATTCTCCTCCATCCAACATTATTTAAAGCAATAATCGTTGAAGAGGAGAGTCTAGAAAACTGGCAAGCAAATAACCAGCAGCCAACAACGAGACGTCGCCGTCAGACTTTCGCGCTTCTCCTCGGCTGCTGTCTGCATGTTGCCCCATGTTTGCCTAACGCATTACCAAGGAATGGGTTCACTGTGCAGAGCACTGAAGATTGTTTGTCAAGACCTCTCTCCTCTCTCTCTACCTATCTAAGGTGATTTATATTTAGTTTTTTTTTTATTTAATAAGAGAAGGAAAAAAGAATGGTTCTTTATCTGACTGGAAAACACTACACTGCACCCAAATTGTAGCCATGCCCTGGCCAAACAAGATTTAACTTAAACGAGACCATGTTTGGGTTCACACATGGGCACCAAAACACGTTGTTCTGGTGGTAATTATCTCTTTTCATATCTCGCCAGCAAACAGCAACCACTTGCGACAACATTTGGTCTTGTGCCTTTTTTATAATATTTATCGAGTGCGAATAAATCAAATTAAGAAAAATAATAAATGATTTTCTTTCAATTAAACTCGTCCACCAAGACAAGAGGGAGATAGTGAGAGAGAAAAAAGACCAAACTCCAAATAAATAAAATGGATTGGCAAATAAATTAAGCCAAACTGTTGATTTTGCATTATTGACTATTTTGTCGCTCGAGTGTTAATACAAAATTCATGTTCAGGAAAAGTCTGGCGGTCTTAAGTGTCAATACGAGAAAAGGTAGGTCGGTCGTAGATCCACTTCTTGTCGTCTAGATTTAGCACATCCAGTCAATTGATCGGCCAATTTAGTGGGATTGTGCAGAGGAGACTGGACAAGTCATTTCTTTGTAGAACGGCCAGCTAAAGGTGAGTGAGAGTAAGCAAATAGACACGCAAAGACCCTGAACAGCACAACACCGAACCGCTCTGACTGCCCACACGAAAACCGCTTTGTGCACCGGATTGGAGTCGTGTTGTCTGAGAGCGACCAAACACCCTATGGATTTTATGAATGGCCACGGAGTGAATGGCTCGGTTTTTAGAAAGAACTGGAACGAGCGACCGTTAGAAAAGGAATATGACCAAATACGATCAAGGAGGAAATCTGCAAGACTGTGTGGCCACGGGCTATAGTGTCACCGCCGTGGGCTTTGGCCAAACCAATATTGAATCATTTTACGTGCAAACACTGCCAATGCGAACTATTTGGAAATGTCGCGAAATTGGAATTTTCAATCTCTATTATTTGCAATGACATAAGACGGGCGACGAAAAAATGGATGTTTGCATATTGAAATTGGACTTAATTGAAACCCGAGAGGATGGTCACTCAATTCAAAGTCATTTGCCACTGGCGGCGAACGGTGGTGGATGAAAAATACTCTTGTAAACGCCTTTCTTGAATATTCACCTTTTTTACACATCAAAATGGAATAAATTAAAACGCGGTAGAGTGATTTATGGTGATGTAATTTTTGCAATTAAAATACAATTTTACATCGCGTATTTGTTTATTGATTTGATTTATCATAACCTGCCATAAAATTAATTGATTCTCTATTCTTCTCTACCTGGGATCAAATTGATATTCTATAACCTTTCACGGTTGCTGAATTCTTTGAAAATGTTGGCCAATATTTTTTCCCCGTGTGCTGTTAATCTGACACCGGTCAACAGAAATGTATTAATTGAAACACACAAAATTTAATGGATTTTTATTCAAATTGAATCATTAAATCGCCTCATAAAAATTCCGATTCTCTCAAAGTGCGGAAAATGTTGGCCTTTATCAGCGAGTCATAATGTCGCAATTCCGAATTTATGGGGCACTTGAGGCGATAAGAAAAGTGTTTCAGAGACAATTTGTTCTCTGGCCAGGTAACCTCTGATATATAAAGATGACCTTTCTCTTTCAATGAGAGCCAACAAAGTGCATAAGCAGGAAGAATGCGATAATGGATTTCAAGAATCTCCTCCAACAAAAGACCAAACTGTGTTTATTGGTTCTTAATTGAAGGCAAGCTGCGGCTTTAGAGCCATTCCAGGTTTTAGGGCCAATCATAAAGTGCATTTATAACTCCACTAATTACAACATAAACCAATAAAATATTGACTGATTTTCACAAAACGACAAACGAAACACTTAATCCGGAATTAATCACTTTTACCGCTCTATTTTGTTTTTTTTGGCAAAGAAAAAACTTCAAAAGAGAGATCGTAACGGTATATATTGGAAAGATATCTCGTATTTACAAATCGCATATATATAAATTTGCATGATTAATTGGGAAATGTAATCGATTGAGATCATAAACGAATGCACATTTATATTTTATTATAATCCTTTCCACATTTAATGCAAAAGTCGAGTTGGCGAGTGTTAAAATTTATGCAAATTTCACATTACATGTGAATTTATGCCACTTATCGGAGAAATATTGATTTCGATCGAGACCTTTGTAATTTCTCCCCGACCCGACCCATATACCACAGAGTAAACAAGCACTTACAAGTAAGACACTCTCTTTTTAGTATTATCTTCTGTTTGGGCTTAATATTGGACAAGCTTCTTAGAAATTATGACGCGGTAGTTTATTGTAATTGTAAATGTCGAAATTAATAACTGGAGAAACACCGAATCTTTGAAAAGCGTTTACAGGCACTTAAGAGAGGTTCCCTCTGTTAGAAAATAATGGCTCTGCGCCGCCGAGACCTCAAGCTGATTGATTTATGGACGTTTTATGATTGTCCAGATACCCGATTTTCGACCACTCTCATTCAAGTCTTAAGTTGATATGGATTTTGACGTAATAAATCGGAGGAATTTTAATTCTGAAACGTTACACATTATTCGCATTCTACTTGATACAATATATTTAATTCCATGTCTCCTAGAGGTCATCAACCACAACGTAGGCACATGTCCAGTCATTAAGGCAATCAGAGAGATGTGGAGAAACAAAAGAGTTCGTCAAACGTTTTCTTGCACAATTGACAGACAATTAAGATTGTCCCTTTACAACAGCAGCAGCTAATCAAAAGAATGAGAATTTTCCCATGAGTTTTGGCATGGAATAAAGCAATGGGCACAAAAACAAAACCGTATGGCAATGATATTAACCAGAACAACAACTTTTAGGTCAAAACTCGGAAACGTGTCTCCAGACAGAAGAGCCAAATGCAGAGGCAGAGAGAGGAAAGGAAAATTAAAATCACCAATTCTAGGAAGCCCAAAAAGAGCCACTAACACAAATCCATTCCCACAGAGAGCTACGGTCTTTGAAATATGATCCCGAAAAGGTCACACACGTCCCAGTGAAATAGTCGGCAAAAACAAGGATTTCACACACAGCAAAATATGCATAGTTTATTGGATTAGGAAATAAGGTTTCAATTCAACAAGTGAGGCGCTTTTTGTTGGCCATTTGAATGAACTGGAACGAGACTCACGGCTGTTACTGCGGATATGTGTGGTTTAGTGAAATGCAACAGGTCGAACTGTGACAACAAATTATTAGTATACTATTTTCTAAAGACGACTATGTGAAAACTGCAAAAACCATTCGCGAAACCTGAATCAGACACTCTGATTTTGCACATTTTGTCTGTGCATTTGTCACGGTTCAAGAAAATAATGGGGGAAAACTCGATTTTGAATGGACTACAAAAAAAAGTAAGTCTGCAAAATCTGTGGGTGTTTCGAGAGTTGAATGAAATTCTCTGTGCAAATATCGTTGTTTCTTGAATGAATTTCACGTTGATCGCCTTGCGTTTTTCTTACGACATCGCACCGACCGGCCATAAAAAAAGCTCTCGTCGTAAACAAATTGTGACTGCTGAAGTGACACGATTTGATCGTTCAATTCATTAAAGTCTATTGCGAAATACGACCAAATTGCGGAAACAAAACCCAATGCTAGAGGATTTTATTGGCGATTCGGCAGAATTGTCTATACAGGTGACGATTTATGGGAATGATGAATAATGCAAAAATGGGCCCGGATAAGAAAGACTCTGGCTCCAATTACCTAAGACACTGTGACTCAGACCGTTGCTCACAGGTCGGTCGTCGATGTGGAGCTGCTGCTTAAGACTGCTTGTCAAATCCCTGTCATCGTATTGCTGGCCAGCTGGATTCCTCGTTATTGGCATAATTAATCCTTTTAGTAATGTGGCGCTGGTCAATCACATTTCACTTATTCTTTTCTGATTTCATTCACCCATTTATCGATTTCTCAACATAATCACTGTTTAGCACTCATAAACCAAAGTATACCACAATCACAGTGACTTGGGCACGATTTGTACTCTCTTGCACAATGTATAGTTTTGCTGTGTACTTTAGTATAGAAACTTATGCACAACAAAGTCCCAATGATTTATTTGCACTTTTCTGCATTCTGCACACAACACTGAGCATAGAGAGGAATTGGATTGTAATTCACTCCCATAACACGACTTATTTCAATACGTTTTATTTATTGTTTATCTATGATGGTTATTATGTGGACTAATAATGTTTGGTGTGTATATGGTGTCCAAGCCATTGTACCAGTCCATTAAAGCCCTCTCCGAATCGTATAAGTTCAACACTTTTTGCACTCGCTTTTTTTTATTTTGTAGATTTATATTCGTTTCTCTCAAACTGAAAGTATTTTTTTCTTCTGTTAAATATTGGCTAAACATGGACATAATTCATATTGTCTTAGATACAACAAACAGATGAACTTTTGCCATAGTGGCTGAAGAATGAGGAGGACAGGAATTTTAGTTGGATTCGAATGGAATGACCTGAGGTGAGGTATTGCATGCATGGGAGATATATTAGATCGTCGGTGGGCCGCCTCTTTGACCCAGCTTATCTCTCATTACTACGCCTTGCATTTATCGCGAAAACAGTGCCAATACAATGAAATATAATCTTGTTTATAAATTTTGGAAATCGGTTTAGTCTGCTTGACTTTGTTTTCCAATAATTGAATCGTAAATCAGTCGATTTCTAAATAAATCTATATTTTAACGGTCTCAAATTAGCATTTAAATAACACAATTTCAGATTTTGTTTTAAATACTAGCCACTAATCCTACAGCATTTCCAATTTACATATCAACTTTTAAGTGTTTCGTCCTCTTTATTGTAGTGTTTTCTTAAATCCGCTTAAGACAAAACAATAACACTGAGATTATTCAACAATTGACTACTGTTGCGGACCACTTTGGATCAATTTTTGATGGATCACGACTCCGATACACACTGTTACGGCATGGCATTTATATTTTTATTCCATTTTGCAAACAATGCCAAACAGATTCGATTTTGTTGGACAAAACGCGAAATCGAGAGTTACAAGTGGAGACAACTTGTTGATGTCAAACGACCTGTTGATTTACAACAATCATATTTTTCCACTCGTTTTTTCCGTATTTAGTGTTTTTTCTAAAGCCTATGATATTTTAAGTAGCGATTGGCAAGGAAATCATGTCCGAATTCCAAAGATTTCTGGGTCGAAAATAGTACCATTCATCATTACAAGTGACACGTCCATGTGTCAATCGGAGGACATGATGTAATTAGAAGTGATCGCGTTTTTGGAATTAAATGGTGACTATCTATAAATACACTACATAACTGGAGGCAGGCAGCTTTATTATCAGCAGACCGTGGCGCGTCTCGGCGCTGACAAAAAACAATAAACCCGTTGCAATGGGCAAATGCCAAGTACAAATAGGAGTTCGTTGTTCCCACCCATAAATACGATCGCAAACTCCTTGCCCCTTGGCAAATTTGTTTATTTTTATAACCCCCAATAAATGCAAAAAATACTAAAGCAATATTATCATTCCAACTAAGCCTAATTAAAATGGGACCGACGACAATTTCTGGCAATTATTCAACATCAAAGCACTTCATTGTACCGCTTCGAGGCGTTTTTATCAAGCGGCACTGTTTTGCAAGGTTTTTGCGCGCGCGGATCAACCACCGACGAGTAGCCAAAAAATTATCAACAGAACTAGGTATTTAGCTAATCAAATCCAGATTATACCAAATTAGCACAATTCAAACAGATTATTTATGCACTTTTTACCACTAATCCAAACTTATCACAACACCTTTTATTAAAAACTTATGTCACTTAAGGAAATTGCGCGGCGGTTATCAAGTTTCGCACAAAAGACAAAACACGAGCCGACTAACTTCATCAACGGGTTTTCTCGAATTGTATAGAAAATTAGATAAAGACTTCACTTCTACAATTTTTCACACAATGAATCAATTTCAATTTTGATAAACAATTATATTATTATCTATACAATAAATTCTTTTGGCGGAAATTTTTAGTTTTTAACTAAACTCTATACACTTCTGTTCTTTACGCGAGGAAAAATTTTTGTGAGAGATTTTTTTTTTCGAACCGGAGACTTGTCTCTTGTACAAAAATCTCTCTCTCACTCACTCTCTTAGATTAACAGCAAAACGAATTTCAATTTGAGCCAGTGTGCGGAATTTCTCTATTTTTGATAAAAATTTTTAATACATAATATAAAATTACACAATGCCGCCAGATTTTTAATGTTGAATGTGTCACGTCATTGACGTACTGTGAAAAAACTGTTTTGATCTTGTGTGGAGTGGTTCTTTCAAATGTGTGTGACTGTGATATATTTTACAAGCATGTTTAAGCCGACGTCCACTAATCCCATCTGTAATCTTATTGTTAAGTGACGCTGAAAATACATATGCAATTATTTTACTAATCTAATTTCTAATTTTTATAAATTTTCTTATATGAGTCTCACTTTTATTGGAAGAATTTTTGGCTCAAATGCGCTGAAATAGGACAGAGATCTTGACAGTATCCACCACAAGAAGAAGATAACCAATATCCGTTAAGATCCTTATTGTGAAAAAGATACAACAATTTAATTGTATAAAAATAAAAACCACAAATGTTTGATGTTGGAACGAGAAGGGCGATCTACTCTCCACTACTATGATATATTCTATGTATTGTCTTCTCGCTCTCCCCTGAGAGCGACGCTAAACTCAACTGCTAAATAAAGTATTTTTGTTCTAAATATCAACCATATCAGAGGTTTTTTTATTTAATGTGTAAGATTGTGTTTATTTCTATTAAGTTAACAATAAGTTTAAAAGATAACAAAGAATTGATCAATTTTTTTGTGTTATGCCCCGTTCACATTGGAACAAGGCGTTCCCGTAACAAAGCCAATAAAA
>JXOV01041718.1:0-13345 GCA_001014945.1 Clogmia albipunctata
AACGCCCAGTTCCAGTGTGAACGAGCCTTTATTTTGTTCAAAATGCAAAAGGCTTTGTATAAAATTCGTTCTTTGTTTAAGATAGTGTTAAATAATGACTCATTGACCTTTTTTTTATAAATAACTATTGATTAAATAAAAGAACTCATCAAGCTGAAATTCAAATAAATAATATGATGTGAAATCAGTTTCCGTACTCTGATTAAAAGTAATAAATTTACTCCGAGAGTATCACTTTTCTCTCTTAAGTTGTTACAGGAAAAAACTTTGAAAAAAATTTAATCAAGAAATTCAAATTAAATTTTATTTTAATACAAAGATTATTTTAAATTTGTTCGTTTTGATTTGATATTTCTTAAAATTTTTCACTTTTCCAAAACTATTTGAAAAAAATATTATACAAAAGATGTAGTTAGAATATTTTTTAAAATTCGTTTATAAAACAGAAAAAAGAAAGCCTTTGAAAAGATACCTGTAAACATTGGCTTAAAAGTTAAGTGATTACTGTTTTGGCTTTTGCTTCATTCTCAATTAAATTAGCCTTACATCGCTGACAGAGCCTCTGCCTCTCCCTCTTTCTTCTCCAATTTACCTGAGTCCCATATACTTATAAGAATGTTAAAAAGTATGTTCAAAATTTACCCGAGAAGGAACGAGAAGAATTCGTCTCAGCCAAAAAGAAACAATAAGGTTTTTGTGAACCATATCCATACTTGTGTACTCTTATTATAAAGGTACTCATATTTAAATGGACTCAGCAATCGTAGGAATGATGCGGAGGTTTTGATTTAAGCCCGAAATCGACTTAAATCGAAATTGGAATAAATCAATTTGGCGGGGAGGAGGACACAGAGGAAGAAGATGGGAAGGGAACCGAAGTATTGCACTTTGGAAAAAGAGATGGTCTCGGATCAGAAGAGGAGCTGCAGCAAGATGAAGAATAATCATTGCCGAGGAACGAACTGTGGCGTCGCCGCTGCAAATATTTTCTCAGCCAGAACCAACGACGACGACGACTTGATGAAGAACAAAAGCTAAATATAATTCAAGATTATTGCTGCTAAATCCTGGCCAAGAATCTGGTGCGCGCTGTTTTTTCGCTCGTCTGATTATATTGTTTGCACGGATGCAAGTTAGTTGGAACTTGGATGGGCAGCATCTCTTTGATTTATAATCCACCAAAAACACGTTGATTTCTTTGTGTTGTGTGCATCATATGGGTTCAAATTTAATGGTCGGATTGAAAATTAATTTTTTATCTGCAGCGATCGATCTCCAGATTACAGACTCACCATGAGATGATAAATGAACTCATTTGTATAGGTCAGGTGTGTGTGTATGTGGAGAGTGCAAAAATCAAAACAAAACCAAAAACCGCAAATTGAGCAAACACAGTTAGAACTTGGAGTTGAACTGGTTTCAGGCAATTAATATTCAATAGACAATTCGGGGTAAAAAACCCGTGAATTTCTGGTCTGCTGGCTGGACAAAACGGCAAACTGGGCCACGCGGATAATAATTCGCAATGGTGGTTTCGCCGAAAAGTATCCGCATCCGTAAAGCATTTTGAAATGACGGTAATCGAGAGAGACAGCTTTGGACTTGATTACTTCCATTTCAATTACATGTGTTGTGAGGAGCTCAGGAAATTGGGTTATGACGCACAATAAAAGAGCCCATCACCTGGACAAGTCCCCCTCCAGTTCATCGACTCTGCAGAGAGGAACGATTAATATTGATCGCATTAAAACCGCTATTTAAAATCAGCATAAATTGGCATAATTTACTCCTCCCGAAAGTCGGATCATCAATTTAAAATGTGTTCTCCTAGTTGGATTTGTCCAAAATCAGCTTACACACATCGCCAATTTGACACTGAAGCGAAAAATGAGCCAAATTAATTGTTACCCGATACGACGGGGTTAATTAGCAATTTGACAATAAATCCACAAATAAATGGCAAAGAAAGAAAGAGAGATGAAAAAAGTGAGGGATCAGATAGCCAATTAAGAAGCTGTTAAATGGTCTTTGAGAGAGGCCCCTGATTTGTAATCAAATTAAGATTTATTTCTAATTTATTATCAGTTAATTGAATTCCATGGACTTAGACTTGATAAGTTCCGATGGTCTATGGTTCTGCGATTGGAAATCGCGCGCGAATTGAAATTAGCAATTTTGACCAGTAAAGCGCGCACCAATTAACGAGATTTATTACCTAGAATGGCACATTCTCTCTCTCTTCTCCTATCATTATCATTATCATTATCATCGCGTCATATTCTCACTACTTTTGTTCGTAACCTAGATTGAAAGAGATACACTGCAAGTTTATAAATTATTTATATTTAAGGCCACAATCAATTTTTCATAGTCCACCAATTTCACTGTTTTGTTGGCAATAAAACAATAGATTAAATTTGGAATGTTACATTCCCATGGAATTGTTAAAATCAAGAGGTGCTAAAATTGACCAGCAGGTTTGTTTGGACAGACATTTGGTCGACAGGCCAAACACTCTGCCCGCCCTAGTCTAATGGCCTTTTAAACCGCGATACTCGTACTATGAATGAAAAGAACCACGTAAAAAGTCAGTCTCATTTACGGGGGTTTGCTTCAGTTGTGTTGTGTGCTGTCTGGAAAAGAGTTCATCCGGTCATAATCGACGTCTGCCCGTTGGTGAGATAATTTATTTGCCATAGTAGCCATCCCACGTTCGATTTTACAATGCACAAAAACTGCAAGCAAACGACATTTCATTGAACTATTCGCCAATCTCTCATCCACCCAAAGTTACTGGTGCAGCGTCGTCATCGAAGATCGCCTTTAATCTTTGCTCTTTACTTTCGATTTCCAGCACGAGTTAACGCTGGACTGTTGGTCTGATTTTAATTAAGTCTAACACAAGATCTGTGATCGTGAAACAGGCATTCGTTTTCGAAGAATTCTTACACCTGATGATCTTGTTGGGTGTTAGAATGGAGCCCATGCATCTTACTAATGTGTACACTTAATAGAACACTTTTTTATTCATCGGTATGAAATTGCTTACTCATAAAACCAATCATTTCCTTTCCTCTATAGTGCCTTCGTTTACTCTTATTTTCTTGTCGTTTTTATGTAGATTAGAGATGAAACAGTTTGATCGACGTTTAAGAATTTGTAAGATCACCTTCTTCTTCCACCATTTCTTCGGCCAATAAGCTAATCATCAACTACAGCGAGCGAGCACCATTAAATTCGAATTAATTTTCCTGATTATTCTACGATACAAGACGGTAACCATGGGGTTTTACTACACAGGGACAGGAATAGAGAGATAAAAGGTTGGTGATAAACGCATTTCAGACCCAATAGTTTTTCTCTCTCTCTCTTGTTTTAGAGTAGTAAAATTAATTGCTGGGGAGTGACGACGACCAAACAGATCTCCGTTTATATGAGTGCGCGATAAAAACAAAGTGTCCCCTGTTTAAAAGTGGATTACTGCCCTGATTTATACTGCCGGCAATAAAGAACAATTAACTACATGAGTAATTTTTGGCCGGTTTCGTAAAGTACCTATAAACACCTGAAGAATCCAAATCAGGTGCATATTTGGATTAAAATTGAGTAAAAATTATGACTTCATTTGAGTGTCTATATAAAGAGATTTTAGAGTCTGAACGACGTTAATGTTAGAGGTATTATTTTGTAAAATAACATGTTTTCCAGTCAAATACGAACCCCTCAGGTGGGAACATCAATTAAGCCCCTCTACCACATATTTCTGTATTTTTATACGCTCTGTACACGTTTTATTGAATTAAATTCGATTTCCAATTAATGAAAATAAAACCATCAAGATATAGGAGTAGGATCGTGTGGGCTGCTGTTGCTTGGAGGCTGATATGGTGATTTTTTCAGTTTAATTACACTGTTAAATTAAAAACAGAAATTAAATTCCATGTCCGGTGAGATGGTGGTGGTGGTGGTGGGTATAAGTGTTTTCCAATAGGCGACATCGTCAGGCAAAAGAGATCTTGTACGACATCGATCGGTGGTGCGTGTGTGCATTTCTAATCAACTATTGCCGGCCGTAACATAAATCAGCGGACACCGTCATTTCCATGGAAATGGCCATCAGAGAGACGATAAAAATTAATCGGCAGGGGGACAAAAGGGCCATTAAAATATGAATATTTAACTAAACAGTGCGCGGAGAAATTCCATTTCGATTTGCGATCCATTGCCAAGGAACATGTCTTTTAATTTGTATATCAGAGTCATTACCGAGCTATCACCGAGAGTCTGCGCGCTTAAACGGATCAACGTGGTAATAAATTCTTGGGGTCAAATCGTGTGGGTTCCTCCTGGCTCTCGTAGTCTCGAGACAGTGTGATGAGCACTGTTGTAACCCCCATACTTTTCTCACCAGCCACCAATAAATCTTCCAACTTATACCTGAGCGGAATTGTGAACACACACTCGATCGCGCATTACTTATCATTTAATTGCAGATGTGCCAATTGCGCGACTTAGCATAAACACCACTAGTCAACGAGAAGAGTGCTTTGTGAATCCAAACAGGAATTAGAAATAATAAGTTATGGGAATCCAATTGCTCTTATTATGGTCTGATCGGAGGAAAAGTGAAAGCGCCTGGGTAATTGCCAATCAAATCCCGATAAGATTTCTAATTATTGGGTTCAGTCAGATTCAGTCAGAAATTCGCTATTGCCAGTCTCTCGCTCTCTTGTTGACCTATTGTTACCCCCAACTATCTAGGAGTTTATGATCTGCTTCACAAAAGCCATTATGCAGGAAGAGACAGTCTAATTTAGAGTCTAAGCCATCATCAGTTTGTATTACAGTTGGAATTGTTTGAATGAAAAGTGGAAACTTTTTGTGATATTTTATTATTGTACTCCGTTTTGGACGGTTGTGATCTCCAGAAAATTGCCCCAAACCTTATTGTGCATTATTCTTCATTTCCACTCTGCGACTGGGCTGGTTTTGTTGACCAATTGATGATGATAACCTCACTCATGAGATTAATTTCCCCGCGCGCGCTCTGTGGTACTCAGTTCTGGCCAGAAAAGCCAGCGAATTTGAATGGATTGGATACACAATGCGCGAAAATATTATTGTCGAATGGCAGTGAAGATATATAGGATGAATAAATAAATAATGAGGAAGAGGTATTAGAATGTAATGGTCTCTTTCCCGTTCGTTCGAGCTGAATAAATTAAATGGCGGACCTATACAGATGATGATGATGATGATCTTGTTGGCGAGACGAGCTCGCGATCTACAGATCTCTAACTGCGTGTCTCGCGGCGAAAGGGCGTCTGCTGACATTGTTCTTAGAAAATAGTGATGGCCTTTTCCACTGCCATAAAATGCCGTCTTAAAGAGACTGTTAAACTCACAATGTAAAAACAATCCGTTCGAATCTTACAAATTATTAGTATTTTGAATGGAACGCGAGAAATCCAATTTTGCGACATCCACTTGACTCATTAACGGAATTAATTTGAATGCAAATCTTATTCAAACGACAGCAAATACTTGGGTCCAAGTGTGTGCTGCACGACACTGCTACAAGTTGGATGGGAACAAGTGCACATGAAAACAGAGAGATTGTTGTGTCTGTACAACTAAATTTGCGGAAAGGTGGGGAAACAATTTCAAGGATTTATCATGTTTATGTAATTGATTTTGTTCGATATCGTGGGGTAAATTAGCAATTATTTGACTATAGGTGGAATGAACTACTTTCACTAACTAGAACTGAAGAGAAAAGTTGAATGTTTTTTTTTTATTTTACTATTCAACCGATTTTTTATTAGCAAAAATCAAATACTTTTGAACAAAAAACTAATTATTTTTTAACTCTTTTAATGATATAATTTATTTATGTAACCTGAAACCAAATAACATATTTATGTTTTTGATTAAAGAATTATAAGGATTGATTGTCCCATTAGCAGGTAAAAGTCTGGTTCGAATCCTGTCCCTTGTAATGGAATACGGCACGTGGAAAAGGTATTATTTCTTCAATCAATTATATACATTTACTCGCCATGGCTCGTTTATAAATATGGAAATATTCGTGCTGGAATAACCTTTATTTCGACGACACTTGCATCGCGCGGAATACACTATTTGTTGACATATCACGTTAATTGAGCATTTTAGCTTGCGGATATTTGGTGCCCGTGTTTCACAAGAAAATGCCGTTCGACGATGGCGAAAATTCTTATCGCCAATAATGACAACAACGACGCGAAACAACTACGCATCTCATTACTACAATTACCGCGCGCGCAGTGTCGTCATATGAAAGTAGTGCGAAATTTAATTGCTTATATTGTATGTCATGGTCCAGATTACAATCGAATAAATCAATCATTTTACTGCCAAATTATTTAGTTTAATTAGTCAGGTGAAATAAAATCCACTTTAATGCGCTTATATTCCTGATTGCCGTTAATTGAAATCAATTGGCTTGATCACAACAAACTGGCATAACAACGAAGAAATAATAAAAATCGACAAAATATATCGGTGTCGTTTTTAATAAAATGCTCACTTTTATATATAGGCGAGATTTAATTCAATTTCTGAACGAGACTCTGGCCAGATAAAAGTTAACATTTGCAGAAAACTAAAGAAAAAAGCGCGCGCGCTTGATATGGAAAAGCGGTCATATAATTAAAGGTTATGTGCAGTAATTACATGGAATTTTCATTCCCTCTCTGGGGTCCAATTTTCGATTTCATTCTGCCCATAAGTTTTGCATATAATTTTTCGGACGTTGCAAAATCAATAAATATCTAGTACTTGCAGTTTTTTGCAGCAACAAAGAAATATTTCGATGAATAAAAAAGTGGGACGTCTAATAGTTGTTCAGGTCGGTCGTGGCAGCAAGCCAAGCAGCCTAGTCTGGTCTAGTGGTGTACAACCAGAGATCGTGTTCATTGATGATCAACCGAAAAAACGATCGTGCTTTTAATTTGCAATTAATTAAGCAACTAATTATGTGCAAGTTGATTTACGTATCGAAACGAGAGTTTAATGATCGTAAATTCTGCATCGAAATACAGGTAATTCTTTGATTTACTAGTTGATTTATTGCAATAACCTTCAGGACAAGTAAATTCTCCAAACTTCCATCAATTAAACTCCGGTCGGATTAGACATATTCCTTATGATTTTCATATTAAAGAATTAGTTAGGATGTTTAGTTTTAAATCAAGAAATCCACAAAGTACCGACTCATGCGTTATCATTAATCGATCACAAATGCTGTCAGATCGGTCTCTGTTGTCTGACTTTTCCATTTAGCAGACCATGAATCATATAAATGCCTTAAAAGTAAAATGGAATATCTCAGAATTTATACATGTTCAAAGAAATGCTTTTATATGATCAAATGATGAGAGACAATAACTATCATTTATAGTATGTGTTGTTTTAAATCTTTTATGTTTCTCTTATTTTAAGACCTAATTAACCTTAATTTGTACTTTTGAGGGAGATTTAAAATAATACAGACCAAATGTTTAGAGTCTACTAACCAAAGGCTCTTAATAATGTCGATGGACTGAAAACTGGTATTTAAATGTATCTTATTTTCAGATAAATTTCACAAACCTCACGTATCACTATAATGTTGACGAAGATGCCAAAGACAGAAGCCAGAAAGAGATGGCGGAGGAGGAGGACAGTGCAGAATAAGACTGTATGTGCCCGATAACACCGAGATCGATCAACAAAGCGGGTCGGAGGTTCTTTATTTGGGCAAATGTGCAATGTAACAGGTTCTGTCACACCTGACTGTTTATGGGCAATAGAGAGAAGACGCGGCCGGCGGTTATGACGAGTGAAAGATCTGATTATTACTTACCAGATTCTGCGACGTCTGCCATTGCCATAGTCGATGTACTGGGACACCTCAGGTTGTTGACAGACGACGACGTCGACGATTCGCAGTACGAATTCTCGAGGGAGAGCAGAACATCGTCGCGTGAACCATTTTTCAGCGACGTCTTCTGCTGAATGATGGACGATATGTTGTGGTTCATTTTGATCAACTCCTCCGTCGACGCCATCCACAGCAGCGAGTTTTCCAGCAAATGTTGTGAATTGAGGAACGGCTGATTCATCTCTTCGTGCGTTTTCAAGACCAAATTCGAGTCACTGCCAATGCGGTTCGTGTCCGAATTCAGTGCTCCGTAGCAGGAGGTGGTCATTATTTTCGGACACTTTTGCACGGGACCGCCACTGGTCACCATTATCTGATTGCTCAGCTGCGATCCAGAGTCCGATAATGGGTACGAGGTGGGCGACACCGTAAAGGTGAATGCCTGCGTTGAGGGTTCGTAGAGGGATTTTGGACGATTTTTTGTCCTTCGCGGAGGTTGAGGCACTACAATTGACTCCATGCTTTGAATGTCCAGCACTTGACTCTCATCCAACGTGGTTATAAAGTCGTTGACATCCTCCGCTTCCCACGGATGACTTCTCAGTTGAACGTTCTCCAATTTTCCCAAATAAAGGGAGTCCACATGATTGGCCTGATCTACCTCAATTGGCAGACTGCTATACCCGTCATGCTCCTCATCCTCCCATGTGCTGCTGCTCGTAATTTTCGGCTTGAATATTAAATTCGGCATCACATGATCTGTCTGATGGTACTCGATCATGTCGATCGGATCCTCCTCGTAAATTACCGACGGATAATTATCGTGTTCCATGCTCTCGTTTATGGTCCCGTACAAGCCCTTCGAGTGGCTGGGACCGGTGTTGTAAAAAGAGGATAACAGTTGCTCCTGATCCATTGTGGTTTGGAATCTAAAAATAAAACAAGAACTGTATTGGTTTTATTTTAACGTATTTAAAATTTATTTTTATGCTTATTTTAAGTAAAATTTATGTCATGTTATTTTTGTAAATTAATTGTTATAATCAAATTACTATAATTAATAATATGGCTGTCCTAAAAAGTTTGTTGCATTCATATTTATCTAAAAATATTTCTCAAAGTGTCTTTTATATTTAAATTTATTTCTTTGATGAAAAATTAAACTGAATGTAGAGAAAAACATTGTTTCGAGTTAATCCCAAAATTTGTACCTAAAATACGACAGATCATTATCTTAACATCACAGAGCGCCTGCAAGAGATCAATGACTTGTTTTTCAAAAGGGAGTCCACCTTTTGATCACTAATCGAATGGAAAACTAATAAAAAAAACCCTTGTAAATCTATAGTGATTTCTTTATGGAAGATTCCTGTAAAGACAAACATATACAATACGAGTAATGAGGGAAAAAACGATTAACTATTGATTGGGGAGTGTTTTTTATTGCACTTTTCCATCCAATTTTGTGCCCCGCCAGGCCAAACAAAACAGCTATAATGTGTGTTTGATGATCGCATCCGTGCCTATTTTATCCGGAGAGAGAGAGGAGAAACGTGGGGAGTTGTGCAATAGGTCGTCAACGTCACCAATCCCCGATAACAAATCACGTGGTGTCAGATTATTTCCGAGGCACCGCTTGTAGCAGGGTGTTAACGGAAGAGAACCGACAACTCGCGGAGTAATAATGACGACGAAGAGACGATGATCGTCATCGGGAAGAAGAAAGTCTGCTGGGGGGTTCGAGCCTCCTCAGAATAGAAATTATGACCGGCTAAAAATAGAACTGAGACGACAACCCATAAGCAGCAGTTCATTTTATTTATGTTTTGGCGTATTTATTTATTTATTTGTGTTTCAATTTCAATTACAAACTCCCGAGGAGGACAAAGGCATGAGACAACAACTACCACTATTCAGTTACCAGAAAAGTGAGTGGTATTGGAATGGAAGATGAGACGACGAGGACGACCGCGCGTTTAACATACTTTTTTCTCTCCGTTTTCGGTAATACAATTCCACAATTTGTAGGGAAATTCCCAACTTTGGTTCTAAATTTACACGACGCATCCAGCATTGCAAGAACCGCAAACATCCAGCCCAGCTCGTCACTGTCCGCACAGATGAAGGAAGAGGAGAGGAGGAGCTGTGTAGCGTTTGAAATAGATAGATCTGCAAATGAGTCATGAAACGGAATTTTTATTCCAAATTAAAATTAAGAGCTGGTCCTGCCCTAAACTAGATCGATCGCCATCAATCATCCGTGAATTGCACCCCAATATCCGGTCGTCAACGATCCCCAGTCTTTTCATCTGCTGCATTCCACAGACACGACTCTAATCCCATTTTAATTTAAACGTTTTAAATAGACCCCTCTTTCTTTCCTCCATTGGACAAAAATTAAATGGTTTTGCGTTTTTTTGCAGTTCCATCCATCGGTGGTGTCGTTGAGATGGTCGCAATCGTGAAATGTGTCTGGGAATTTTACTTCATCATCATTGGCCAATTTGCGTTTACGATTCATTGTAATGGAATCTCTTGAGGAAATTCTTTTACCAAATCCCAGCTTTTTGCAAAAAGAAGAAAGAGTTTTCATTTATGTTTTTGCAACTTTGAAACAAATTTGTATTTTCAGATTAACAAGAAATTTAGCTGTCTTCAACGTTGTATATTAAGTAGATTAAGTGTTTTCTCAAACATTTTCCTATTTAAAGTGAAACCCCAACTTTAAATGCCTTAAATGGGGAGAATAATTTAAATTAGTTGGAAATTCTTGGGTATCAATTTTCCCCAAGTTAAGTTTCATTTTATTGCTGTTTAGTTCAATAAATACTAATGAGAATCACCTAAAATTGTATGTAAATGGTTTTCCAGAATCTATTTCTATAAAAACAAAATAAAGATAAAATTTGTTAAAAGGAAAGTATAAATAAAACTTCATCTATACGTGTAAAAGAAGGGTCTCTTAAAGTTGAAGATCGAAGTTGACTCTTTCTAAAATTGGAAAATTCTAATGTATATGTTTGCAAATTTTTATCACCGGACCAATAGTGGTGCAAATTGGAAAATATTACATCTAAGTAAAAATAGGATAAATTTTAAAAAAATATCATAGATTATTATTGATAAAATTTGTGAAAAATTTAATAAGTTGATCCAATTCCTTTCAAAATAATTTTATAATATTTTTGTTATGGTTTCTTCTCTTTTGGAAAATATGATTTTTTTTAAATATAAAATAAAACCACGTTGTTTTTTAATTATGTGATAAAGTGATCTTTAATAAAAACTTAATAGTTTCAATATGTAGCCTCTCAATGTATCAACACCAAAAGTCGTCCTTTTAAAAGGAAAGTTCATCGAACTTCATTGGAATCCATTAACCCTCTGCTAGTGGGATCAGTTAGACTCATAAATTCACCCTATTCGCACCTCGACAAATCAAAGAAGTCAATGACATTTTAGAGAGGTTAACACTGATCCCCATCTCGTGAGTAATCTCACCATCCGGAAATCTGTGAACGTGTCTAGCTGAAGAAGGGGAATCAATCTGTCTTCTGATCTGGAAAGAAGAGTTATTCGTGTTCGCAGGGAAGCCGTATATGGCATTAAATCGGAGTGAAGGGCTCGTGCTCTGCACAGAGTCGATTTTGGTCCCCCCGCAAACGTTATTTATTTATTCACCTTCCTCTCTGTGTCTGCCTGTGTCTCGGGGATAACATAAATAAATTATGCATTACGGGTGTTCATGTAGTTGGACGACACTCTTGGTCTGACATTGGGAATTAAATAGAATTAAAGAACCCCATAAGAACACGAAACGAAGAGGGTGTAGAATCAAAATTTAGATCAGAAAAGAGAACAGATCTCCCAATTTACAGTTAAAGCATCAGAATAAACGAATCTTTGCACCTCATAAATTGTTCAAAATTACTTCCCTATAAGGAATATGGTTTCATTCCGAGGAGGTCAACAACTTTCAATTGGAATTTAAAGAGCCGTCGTTGGAGGAGGGAGGACCATTTTAAAAGCTCATTTATTCTCCAGATTAGGGGAATGCCGATTTAAAACGTGTTACCGAAACTCTCTGGAGGATAATGCCGATTTGTTTGAATGTTCAAGTTTAGGAGAAATTACCAGAGAAAATTACACATTTTCCACTCCATTAAAAGATCTATTCTAAAATTTTTATTGAGATACGGATTAGTTTTAATGATCCGTCTTTTTGACCTATCCTAATAAATATTCCAAATTGATAAATTATGAAAATGCTAAACTAACCTTGGTACAATTGTATCCCTTGGTTCTTTTGGTTAATCCAAATAAATCCACATTTCGAAGTAAAATCCACAAAATTCGAATGCAAACGAACTTCACAATACTCCACTTTCACTGATTTTTCTGGCCGGAACAAAAGAAAGCCAGTGACAACGCACTTTGCGAATGTTCTTTTATAAATAGAAATTGGCAAGGAAACCCTCTTTCACGAACAATAATTTAATTCTAACTGCGCGACGCGACAACTCCTCTCCACATGATCGCACTGATTGGATGATGGCACTTTGAGAGAAATTAAAAGAAATTAAGATCACCGCTCGATCCACGAGGATCGAGATGTGGCCTGACGAACAGCAGAACGGGAACTGAATTTCCCAATTGGAGGAAAATAGGATCAGGGGACGGGCGCAAGATCGGTTTAATGATAAGTCGAAAAAGAAATTGAGTGCGAGTTCTAAAAATATGCACGATCATCCGCCAAGGGAGGAAATTCCACGACGATCGCGCTCACTTATCGTCTGCTTATGGCTGTTTGCTCCAGGAGGAGCGAACTGCACGCATCGAAGGTGGGTGATCGATCATTTTCTGGCGATACATCAGTCCCCGAGATGTCACTGCAATTGTGCGCGCGCGGACCAAGACCCCTCCAAAACGGAACGAATCCGATCTGTCAGTCAGTTGTCTGCCTGGTAGGGATCGTTTTTGTGGAGAAGACCCCAGGCTCGGAAATACGTGGAAGTACATTTCCGCGTTTTTTCACAACTTCGTCTCTCTGCATTGCTTGACATTTTTATAAATTGCCTCTGGAATGCGCGGTTCTTTTATTCAAATTGACGTTCGATGTTTTTCACATTATCTCCACACATTTGATTTAGATCCGTTTGTTATTACAATTCAAATCCACGAATTTTAGAAAAATCACGATGTGCCAAATTTAAAATGAGCAAAATAAACATATAAAACATGAACATAATATGTATGTATATTTCAATCAAAAGTGTTATCATTTTTAAATTCTTTTATATCTGTTGAAAAATGTTTACATTTTAGTAGCCAATACTGCCGCTAAAAATTATTTTTCCCAAATTTGATATAAAAAGTACTCTTTTTTTATTATTAAAATAATAAAAAAAAAGTATTCTAGTCTGACGAATGAAACATCAAAAT
>JXOV01041719.1:0-31115 GCA_001014945.1 Clogmia albipunctata
TTTTTCCCACCCGTTGTTTAAATAACTATTACAAAAGGTTCGATTAAAATATTAAACTGATAAAATCTTGGGTTGTTCTTTACATGAGTATAACTTAGTACCTTCCTGAATTTTAATTTTTTCGCTATATTTCAATTAAAAAATATGGACTATAGCCATTTTAGTGATTGAATACGGGTGAACCCTATCAAAAATTTAAATAATTTTTACAGAGAATAAAATGTACCAACTCCGATTAATTAAAACCAAAACTTTCACGCACTTATATTCTGAAAAAATCCCCTAAACCGAAATACAAAAGGTTTTTTTTTAGAAATTATGGATAGTATTATAAAAATATAACTGACTGTATTTAAATACTTGCAACAGAGTGTAAAACAGACTCAAGTAATTTTTAATATTAAGCTTTTAGAAAAATAAAAATGAAATTGCAATACCATCAAACAATAAAACTCATGAACCGTACTTTTCCTTATCTATTTGTCTTTATTGTCATAGAACTGACACCCTAATCAAAAGATTCTGCATTTGATAAATTAATTATTTATCAGGGCCTGTTCCAAGCCCAATTGAAATTTTGTGATTAAATTTGGACTGCCTATTTTCTAGGCAAATCTGAAATTGCCAATCCGTAAAAACTCTCAATACATCTGTTACTGCGATACTTTACTCACCCTGCGATTAAAGTGGCGATCCGGTCGCCATCCAGCAGGTGGAAGCAGTTGTTTTCATCTGTAAAAAAGTACACAATTCGGTCGGCGTCTCCGTCCACGGAAACGCACCTCGTGTTCGGCTCCAAATTGGGCATTCCCACGGGAGCGCCCTGCTTAACCTTGACGTAGTCCGCTCCACAGTTCTCGTTAATCTTCCCCTCACCACTGTTCACAACCTGGATGTTCAATCCTTGTCCCATGCGTTTAATGAATTGCAGCATTTTTCGGGCACCCACTCCATTGGCGCCGTCAAAGACCAGGCTGTTTTTGTAGTGGCCATTGGTGAAGGTGGTTCCCCTGAGGTCCTGGAACGCGGTCGTCAGCTTGGTGTAATAGCCCTCCTCACTCGGCTGGCCATAGGCGCACTTTGTGTTCGCCGCCACCACTAAATAATGAAGCATTGGGGTTGTCAGAATGCCAAACTCCTTGACATTGCCCTTGAGAGCGACCACCCCATCACAGACCGCTTTCAGAAGACGCGGACTATGGTATCGATTGTCCATTCCCACGAAAACGTAGCACGAGGCAGAAATGTTGATATTCTCGGATTTAATGATGCCGGCAATCTCTTGCTCCAGTTCCTGGTCGGAAACATTGGCCAAACTGTTTGCCAACTTCTCCCAACTCGGCTCCAACATCTCGCCCATCGGATCAACAAGTTTGACTCCGTTATCGGGCTCCGGATTGTGGCTGGCGGTGATCATGACGCCTATCACCTGACCACCCTTTAATCGCGACCGCAGGCATGCCAACAACCCCATTCTGTACATTACATAATCCAAGTGCTCGGCCCTGAAACGGGAACCGGAAAAAATCGATAAAACGGACACACAATAAAGAGGCGTCGATAAAAAGGGAAATAAAATTCAACAATCGGAAGTAACGATGCCATTGGGCGCTTCTTTGATGATGAATGAACAATAAGAGGGAATCATCACCGAACTGACCTTCACCCATTTCGATCATTAAGCCATTATTACCCCTTTCTTCTATTCTCTATTCTTAAATTTCTTTTCGCGAAAACCTTCCAATCAATTCGTGGCCTGATAATTACAATATACCCAACACTGGGCGCATTTCATTGCATTCCTCTATAAATAAATCTCTCTACCGGGGACCCACCGCGCCAGCATCAAGTCAATCCAACTGTGTAATGTTGTTTTCCATCAGACAAATGTACATGTATTAATAGATGGAAAACGGAAGCGGTCCCACAAAGTCGCTATACCTTGGGCTGAGAACAAGATATCGTGTATTATGGCATTAAACCTTTAGATAATATATTAATTCGGAAACCAAGGCAATCCGTTTTTCACCAGAGAAACGAGGAAACGTTTTATGCAAGCCCAAAAGTGTGCTTGTGGGCGCAATCGGAAAGCATAACACAGCTGATTGACCGATAAATAGTTTTTAATGGACTTTCGGTGTTCAGTTCGCTTAATAAATTCAATATTGGCAATCCTCGTGGCTCATTAAATAAGTGGCTATTAAATGTATAACAGGTTTCAGTTCATTTAACCTCACGATTTCAACAATGCAATCCGTTTTTATTATAAAACTATACTCTGAATAATAAATAATATATACTGATATTTATTATCAATTAAATCGATTTAAATTATTTGATTGTTGCGCAATTAATTACTAATTTTCTTGTAAGATTTATATTTGATTACAGTACGATTTTGAAGTGTAAACTTTCCAGTCTTGTAATAATATATAAGTATCTCTAACAAAAGTTGTTAAATTGTCTCAATCTTCCGAAGGTGCCCAAAAACTATTATTGATTTGCCAAGCCTACCTCATACAACATACTACATAACAGCCTGAGTAAAACCTGTACTTAGTGCAAAAACTTGACGACCTACATTGGCTCTACAATTCAAATTTGTACGCTTAGTTGTAATCTTAACAACTGCATAGTCTTAATGCACTTGAGTGGATTTTTCTCTAATTTCGAGATAATCCAATTTTACTATCGATTTCCGCGTGGCTCAGTTCATCAAACCCGGGTGAGTTAATCAAATTCTCACTTTCCATGCCCTCCTCTCGCCAGAAATATAAATAAACAACGCGTTTTGGAATGCATTTTAGGCAAGTTTATGGGCAAAGGGGCAGAACTGTAAAACACATCGTTTCAACAAAATAAGGGAACATGGCTTATGGTGATTGATGTCGTGATTCTCCTCCTCCTTCCTTAGCTCGCTCCTCGCTCTGTGTTATTGACCCATAGACGAATTTGTCATACATTTCGTAACAATTGCGAAGAGAGCCTCAATATTGTTCCAATTAAATTCACGTTAAAGCGAATTTCTTTATTTAATAGCCAATCATCGAAACGAAAACAAATGATGGCTGGTTTTGGACACGAGCCAATTTATTCAGTTAGATAGACAGAACTTCTGGTAAACCTAGGACCGGAACAGATTGCTCTAGTGTGTGGCTTCGGTTGGAGAGAACAATTAGTCGTAAATTCTTGGGTCCACGTCTTGAATTTATATTGCCCATTTCGTGTGAGACAAAATTGAAATTCCTCGCTCTTTTTGTGGCGTTAGTAGAAAAGATAGAAGACGTCTGAAAGCCAAATTCATGGGGTCGTTTACTCATCCAGCCATCTACCCACCCATCCCAAACGAAATGCAAGTTCTTAAATTATTGTTAAATAAACAGACGTTCCCCAAAGTGTGATTGATTGAAGAACACAGAGCAGAGCCGAAAGTAAAGTGAGGTGTGTGTGAATATAGATTTGAATATTTTCCGGTCTTTGGTTAGATTCCAATTGCTGACTCATTTCGCAACAGTTGCTCAGGATGATTTATATTACACAGAGGGTGTACATGGTCAGGGCGATTCTAATTTGTATAATTTCTGCACCTCTAATCTCTAATCAAAGTAAACCTGAATTTGGTGTGTCAACAAAACATGACTTCTGTTTTAGTGATAACCCAATTGTTATCAGGAGGGAAACGACGATTCCATAGTTCCAAGTAAAAGGTTATATACTATAGCTAGATACCAATAAGAATCGAAAAAATGTCCACGGAAAGTCCCCCATCACAATTTCCACTTTCGATTTCAAAATTGATAATGATCCATTTAATCTGATTCGTGGCTGTTTCTTCTAATTTACAACCCGTATGAATAAAGTATGTGGCCAAGAACGAGGAGATCCAAAAATCACTTTCACTGCTGTCGTAGTAGGCGAGGTCACCGTGTTAAATTTGTCTCAAGTTTTCCTTTATTCCCAGTTTCCCACATACTTGGTTCTAAATCCACTTGTGCCGTATTCCATAATTCCTTTAAATTGCTTCGGGTACATTTCCCTAGCGAAAGCGTACACTGTTCTTAAGTTCACAGACATTTTTCAAAACGGACCGACACCACGAAACACGTCTAGCTTTCGCACAAAATATAAAAAAACAATGAATGAATAATATTGAACGGAACACTTTTTACTAGGGAAAATCGTCAATTTTAACTAAGAGGTTAGGAACTTTTTTCTTTTCAGATGTGATGAAGCGTCATCGCCCCAGCTGTCAAATGTTGTTTTGATTTTTTGGTTTGTTTAATTTTGTCGCAAAGACTTAACTTTACAGTAAACAAAACGTGTAATAGACTTTTTAATCATAATACTTTTTGTGATTTGAAATGTGGAAAATTTCAATATTTCTCTAGTACCAATTTGGTAACAAAATATTAAAATTTAAGAGAAATGGTATTTATTTAAGATTATATATAATCAAGACAGCAACATTTTTCTAATACTCGTTATTCGCAATTAAAAATGAAGTCATAAAAGTACAACAATGATCAAAATCTGAAAAACCTTACTGTTGGAGGAGTTTGATCTATCACATTTTCGAAAAATGTCATTTTAAAATTAAAAATACCGTTTCTAGCGGTAATTTTTATCAATTTCGAAATTATTGACGTTTAATATCGAAAAGTGACATTTCAATTTTATTCATCCATTCGTTCCACGATTTAATTAAATTATAGGTTTTTGAATGAAAAAACCTGTAAAACAATGAAAATAGTCTGGAAGTTGTTGTGGTGTGTTCTGCTGGTGCAGCTAGTATCAACCAAAGGCGATGAGATCAAAGGCTGCGGTGGATTTTTAAAAAGTTCGGCTTCGATAGATTTTTCCAAAGTAGAAATCAGATTGTAAGTGGTTATTACTCACGTGAAGAGAAGTGCATATCATTAAGATTGTCCATTACAGGTTGACGAAGCAGGGCAGTGTGAAGGACAAGACTGATTGTTCCCCGTCAAATGGCTACTACTTTTTACCCATTTACGATAAGGGGGACTACATTCTAAGAGTGAACCCACCCCGAGGCTGGACTTTTGAGCCTAAAGAAATACCCATCAGTTTCAATGGAGTGTCAGACCTTTGCTCCCAGGGCAATGACATTAATTTCTCATTCAAAGGCTTCGGAATCACGGGAAAGGTTCAAATTGTTGGCCAAAAACCGGGTGCCGCAAATGTAAAAGTGCAATTGAGGCCAAAGGGAAACAATGAGGAGGTCTCAAACACTTTGACTGATAACAATGGCATCTTTTCCTTCTCTCCAATCATCCCTGGCTCGTATCTCATTAAACTTGAAAAAGAGAAATGGCACTTCAACAAAGCCGAACACGAAGTCCAGGTGAATGTTGGTAATACAGAGCTACCGGATAACATGCTCTTAGTTACTGGATTCGATGTAAAAGGAAAGGTTATGAGCGATGGACATCCTTTTGGAAATATCAAAGTTTTATTGTACTCCGACATTAAAGGTGAAAAAGTAATTCCATCTGAGGGAGTCCCAAAAGTTGCCTCAAACAATCCCAACTACCAAGCACAACCCTCTTCCATGGCCAAGTCGTGTTCAGAGAAAGGGTGTTTCACTTTCAAAGGATTGGCTCCTGGAAAATACTTAATGAAGCCTTATTTGGAGAACTCCGCTTTGCAATATAACATTGAGCCAAAAGAAATCGAATTTGAAGTAACCAGAGATGCCTTAGAAGTGTCTGCATTCGAAGTAACTGGATTTAGTATATCGGGCAAGGTTTTGTCGGCGCCAAATGGAAAAGGGATTGGAAAGGCGGTTATAAAACTCAATGGAAAGCAAGTGGCAATAACAAATTCGGACGGTAGCTACACTTTATCCAATATTAAAGCCTCAACCTACACAATTCAAGTGACAGCGGAGAATCTCCAATTCACAGACCACACCATAAAGATCTCGGCCTCGAATCCCACGATTCCCGACATAGTTGTGACCGCTTTTAAAGTCTGCGGTACCGTTATCAACGATCAAAGCCATAAAGTAGCAATAACGAAACACGCCTCCACCTTCCACATTGAAGTGGATTCTGAGTCTGGATCAGGAAACTGGTGCACTTACTTACCCAATGGTCAGTTTGATATCAATGTTTTGACCTCTTCTGAAGAGAAAAGTAAAGGCATCCAATTTTTCCCCTTAAAACAAACAATTGAGGTCAATTCCATTCCCGTTTCTGGGATTTCGTTCTCTCAATTGAAGGCGACGATTACTGGAGGTGTGAAATGCTTGCCAGATTCTAAGGATTTGTGTAACAATGTGAAGATTTCTCTCAATTCTCTGGATAGCTCTAACCAAGTGTACTCGTCCAATGTTCAGGGAAATAGCTATAAATTTACGGACATCCTTCCTGGACGATATGAAATCATTGCGCAAAACCCTTTTGCATGTTGGGAAAATTCGAAAATAGTCATAGACGTAAAGTCAGCTGAAGAGAAAGTTCCAACCAGTTTTACTCAAACAGGATATAAAATTACAGTGATTTCCAGTCATTCAGCGACAATGAAAGTTATTACAAGAACTGAGAATTCTGTCAATGTCCTAAAAGAAGTGGACTTGAAGAATGGATTAAACGATTTCTGTATGCCAAACTCAGGAAGCTACGAAGTCCAATTCAGTAGTTGCCATGTAAATGAGAACAATATTCTAAAGACAATTTCAACAGGAAGTACGACCCCATTCACCGTTACGTTTGAACGACACAGGAATGGAATTAAATTAACATCGGATCAGCCAGAAGAATTTGTGATGGAACTGGAAAGGGGTTCCGAAAAGACCAAAGTCAAAATGACTGAAGAGGGCCAAGTTAAAGGACAATATTCCTACAAGCTTTTTGTTGATTTGAAAAATCAAGAAGTGGTCAAATTTAAGCCTGTTAGCGAGTCTCTACTTTTCGAACCAACGTCCTATGAGTTGATTGGAGGAAATGACTGCTCCGAAGATGCTTTCACATTTAAAGGAAGAAAAGGTTTAATTGTAAAGGGAAGAATTGAGCCGAGGATTAAGAATATTAAAGTAACAATGCGTCTCAATACGGGAGATGAACTTGTAGAACTGTCAAACGACAAAGGAGAGTTTAAGTTTGGACCAATTGACCCCACTTTGGAGTATTCTTTATCCGCCGAAAAGGAGAGTTATGTCTTTTCTGAATATGATCGAAGTTTGAATATTTTCAAAGCCCAAAAGTTGTGTGAAATTATAGTCACAGTCAAAGATGAGAACAACCAAAAATTGAATGGGGTTTTGTTGAGCTTGAGTGGTGGCCAAAGTTATAGGAAGAATTTAATAACTGGAGCTGATGGTTCCATCAATTTCCATTCCTTATCTCCTAGTCAATACTTTTTAAAGCCAATGATGAAGGAATACAAGTTTGAACCCAATTCCAAGATGATTGAAATTAAGGATGGAGAGACCATTAATGTAGAAGTGATTGGAAAAAGAGTTGCTTATTCCGTATTTGGACAGGTTACGTCTCTGAATGGAGAACCCTTCCCTAATGTGGTTTTAGAAGCGGTTTCAGAAGATTGTAATTCCGTTTACCATCAGGAAGAATCTAATTCGGAAACTAATGGATTGTATCGAATTCGAGGACTGCAACCAGGATGTTCTTATTCTGTACATCTAAAGAAGGAAGATCCGACAAATAAAATGGTAGATAGGACAATTCCTTCAGAACGACAAATAGAAATTATTCAATCGGATGTTAAAGATATTAACATAATCGCAATTAGTCCCCTTGGTGTTGTGGATGTGGCTGCCAGAATTATGACGACAAGCAATGATCATTACAAGACTTTGAGAATAATGTTGTACAAAAAGGGGAATGCGGACAATCCCGTTTATTCACAAAGAGTCGAGTCTCCTTTGAACGTGAAGAGCAAAATTAATCCTGGAATTATGGTATTCTTCCCGAGAATTCCCCTTGATGGAAAGACCTACATTATTGAGCTAACGACGTCCTTGTCCAACAAAAACTACAAATACGACCTGCCAGTATTCCAATTTCAGGCGAATGGAAGCTCCGTTTTTCATGAATTTTTCTTCAATCCCGAAATGGGAGCGTCCGATGTGGATGTGTTAAATCAAAACTCTATCGCTGTGCTGATCCTCATCGCCATCGTTGCCTTCGCGTTCCTCAAACAGGATATGTTCATCGAACTAGTCAGTATGCTGTTCAACAAAGTTAGTGATATTGTCAAGGATTTGATTGAGAAGAACAAAAGGAAAGTGGAATACGAGCAGGTTCCACTGAACGATCGCGATCTCGATTCCCTGGCGAAGAGCATCAACGATGTGAGGAAGCGGAAACCAAGAAAGACTACATAAAGTTTCGTTGTTAATTTCTTTAATTTCAGTTGTTTATAGAGAAGATGGGGTAATAAATTAATTGGTCTTATCAACTGGTTTTATTTCACGTAAGTGAGTCATTTTAAATCATACCATCAGATTGTATTATGTTATTTAATTTGATGAATTTGTGTTTCATATTTATTTTATTTCACTTATTTCTACTTACACCACCCATGATTTACATGAATAAGGTGTCTGAGTTCACATTGTTAAGGATACTATTTGAATGAATAACTTAAAAATGTAATTGAAAAAAAGTAATTTTATACAACAAGGTCGATAAGTGTTTTATACAAAATTTTATGCATTTTTAAATAAATTAACATAAAAATCTTAAAAATTCTTCGAATTTCTGTAAAAATACATTGTGATAAACCACAAGTAAACGCAGTTCATGAGTTCTCTGATAGGTGGCTAATTTTTAAAAAACACTAACAAACCACAGTTCGTCCACGACCATATAAATTTCTTTTACGGAGGTCACACTTTAATAATAAAGAAAAATCACACGTGCTTTAAAGAATTCTTTAAAGCACTTGTGCTATAAAAACGTCTTTGACAGAGCAAAATTGAGTGTCATAATATCAATATTAAGCAACAAAAGTGCATAAAGCATTATACAGTAATACGTTTTTTTGGAAAATATATTTCTTAGTACATAATCTCTCTAAGGACAAGTACGCATCAAATAATCATAATGGTCAGACCAAGAAAGATTCTCATTAACAACCCTCTAGATGTTGTAGAAAGGGAAAATAAATACTTATATTTAAAATAATTTCTAGAAGAAGCTTTNGCATTATACAGTAATACGT
The DNA here is from genome assembly GCA_001014945.1 of Clogmia albipunctata. Classification (NCBI taxonomy): domain Eukaryota; kingdom Metazoa; phylum Arthropoda; class Insecta; order Diptera; family Psychodidae; genus Clogmia; species Clogmia albipunctata. Next base: position 9,205 of record JXOV01041719.1, read on the forward strand.
TTTTTTGGAAAATATATTTCTTAGTACATAATCTCTCTAAGGACAAGTACGCATCAAATAATCATAATGGTCAGACCAAGAAAGATTCTCATTAACAACCCTCTAGATGTTGTAGAAAGGGAAAATAAATACTTATATTTAAAATAATTTCTAGAAGAAGCTTTATTAGAAACACTCTGGGACATTAATGATTTACTTCTATCATCCGATTGTTTCTCTAAATTGGTAGATTTCCAATAAGTCAGCACTAGGCATTTGTTTCTTTAAGCCACATTTGTCAATTATCCCTGGTTATAAACGATTTCTGCAAAAACAAGTAATATTTTTTAAATATTCATACTCTTCAATCACGCAAGAAAACAATTAATTCTTTTAATTAATATTCGTTTTATTTACAAACAAATTATAAATAGTATTATTTTTATACTATAGGTTTCTTCACATTTAAGAAACTAAAAACTATACTAATAGTAACAATTTCGTGTTTGCCCCAATTGATGAAACACAAGTTATAGCATTATTTTCAAAATGTTTGAATAACAAATAAAAGTAGTGTTCAAATAAAAAAAAACTTCTATGGAAGACACTTTGTTGGAGAACGAATTTGGCGTGGTTGTTACCTATTAGAACACAACGGGAGCAACTTGATGACAAGATCTGAATAACCGATCTCTCTATTTTTTATCTATAAAATGGTGTATTTTGTTTAAAAAATCTACTTCAGGTAATAATAAAATATTTAGATAAACAATTTTGATATGGCCTCAAATGTAAAACTCTAAAATTTCCCCACATGATTCCTATATATGATATTGGTTTACATTGATATTTTTGTCTGCTCTGCTTTTTGTAGTTACCACAATTTTCATCGCTTTTCATGGTATTTCATAATTCATATGAGTAAAATATTTATATGACAAACAAAATAGTGTATTAACATAATAAATTAAAGCTTTAAAAATACCAAAGCATATTGAAATGACCGGTTCAACATTTAATCAAATTATATAAAGTAAAATGAATAATTAAATCTGTTTAAGATAAGAGATCGCATTGTGATTTCTCTTGCTCTGAACGCGCGCGCACTGCTTTCCTTTCATTTCTTTCCTCGCCCCCTTCTTAACTATATACTTTTTCCTTATCATTAACTAATTTTACACAAGTTACATAAAAATATGAAAATGTGAATATGGCAAATATATATAGTAAATATTTTACGGAAGAAGGATAGACTTGTATTATAGATAGACGTTGTTCCATTCCCCCCAAGTTATCAGTTTCTGTTTGTTTTTATATATCACAAGAAAACATTATCAATTACTTTTGGCACTAAGTGTCAAACATTGTTTAATAAAAAATATATATAGTTCTTATTTAAACTAAAATATTACGCTAACTTTGTCTCTTTTTACTGCACTAATTTAAGTCGTTTTTCGATCGGCGACTGTGGTCGCGTCACCACATCCAGGTCCTCGCCGTCCTGATGATTGGAGTCATCCAGACGTCGATCTGATATCGCATCTGACGCCTTTAAAGAGTCATCATCATTCTCGTTCAAATTTAATATCGTTCCGAATTTTCGCTTCTTAAAATTCTTCATGTCTTGCACCATCTTTTCACTGTTCTCGTTCCCACTCAACGACTCATCATTGGTGTAACCATTGTTGTTGCCATAATCATCGTTGTCTGACTCATCATCACCACTTGTCTTCACGTGATAAATGTCGTTATCAACGCCGCCCCTCTGCTGGTCACTCAGCTCCGCATTCTCGTCCAACATTTTCAATTTGGTCGGGTCCTTCTCATGTAACTGCCTCGCCAATGTCTTCAAACTGGCCATAGAACTCTCGCAATCTGTCGTGTCAATCTCCAACAAACTCATCCCAGCTCGCTCCAATTCCGCGTACGTTCCAAACGGAATTTTACATAAACATTCTAATCTCAGCACGTGCATCTTTGACCTGAGGTGTTTCCTAGAATGATAAAAATACCAATGATTAATTATTATTTTTAAAGCATGTCAAATATTATTGTCTAGTGGTGTATCAACAAAAATCGATCCCATTAACTAATACAACAATTTATATATGATAAGATCTAAAATCATGATATTTTACGTGGAAATTTAAAAATAAAAACAAATATTCTAATTATATTTAATAAACATGAGTATTTTCGTATCAATAATCAAAATATACAATTAGTAAACACAAAATACACTCAACAATTCCGAGAATGAATACCTTACTGTTCTAATTTACTCTATTTAACTCTGATTTAAACAACAAATATGAAACTTTATACTCAAATAATAATAAACCCAAGAATTAAATTATTTAGGTACAAATAAATATTTTCGAATCAATAATTAAAACAAACAATTAGTAAAGAGACAAAATACACTCAACAATTCTCAAAATACCTTACTTTGTATTAAATATTCAGTTTAAGCAATAAAATGAAACTTTACTTGCAAACAAATAATATCGAAAAAGAAAAAAATAGACTCACGCCAAGTGTCCATGTATACGGAAAGCGACTCTACAATCGCTGCATTTAAATGGCCGTGGATTGGTAGTCGTGGGCACCCCGAACGTTGACGTCATCGACACTTTGTTGTGGTGAGAAACACTTCGCTCATGCTTATGTAAATGACCCTGCGTCCGGAAGCTGACGGCGCACGGCTCGCAACGGTACTTTCGCTCTAAGTAGTGTATATTGATATGTAGCTTCAGTTGAGACGGCTTCTGGAACGTCTTGGAGCAGATATCACAAACTGACCGACCGTCCTCTGTCGCTGGGATCCGTCGAACGGGACTGCCCGAGTTGAGAAACTCGGAACCAGGTTTAAAACCGGGCCAGGGAGGCACTACAACGTTCCTCGCCACGATTCCCGACGAAATGCTGCTACCCCGCTTCTGATTCGAGTCCGAAGAACCAATCTCCTGGTCCGAACTACTCTCACCATCCTCGCGATCACTCTTTATCACCGCCGTCGTGCTTTTCGTTGCCATCTTCAAATACTCTGATGCAACATTTTTCGCCGACAAATTCCAATTGCTCTGCTGACCTTCTACTGTCGTCACTGGCTGCTGGTCGGGTATTGTCGAACTCTTAATGTCCAGTTTCATTGAACTGGCCGCAATTTCCGCTAACGTCTCCATTCCCGATGGCTGACAGTCCATTTTCGGCAAGACTATAGAAGAGGGCTCTGCTGCAGATTCTGTCATATTGGTATCACACTCCCGTGGAACAAGTAGCCCATGCCCTAGTCCATTCATCTCCTGATGGGTCTCTGTATAGGAAACTTGTTCCTCCCGTCTTTGATGTTGCTTAATCTTTGTCCCATGCATCGCCTTTTCCGTTAAATAATTTTGAAGCAATTTATTCTCGTCAATTTCTGCCTGATTATTATTAAACGCCGGAATCTTATCAGTTATCGACATTAACGAACTCAAGAGGAGAGCGGGCTCTAATATTTTCCCAACAATCTGCTGCGATTCTGAACTTGATTTCATTTCCCTCGGTTTGGTCAAGTCCATGGGCATATTCGAGGAGTCATCCGTATCTATCGGCTCTTTGGAGAATCTATCAATGCTGGGATTGGCGTAATATTGTTCCGGTCTGGGAAACTCAAACGTAATCTTGGGCGCCATATAGTGCATACTGCGTGGTTGAGATTTTATAGATAGATCTTCACCTGTCCTCTCCTGACTGCTTCGTTGCGGTTCCATTTGATTTGAATAGGAATTGGAGTTCATCGGAGGGGTCATTGACAAGGATAATAGTCCTCGGGCGGCTTCCTCTTCTTGTGGCAGGCGTGTCTTTATCTCCTCACTGTCACTCCCATCTGATCCATCGTCCATGTCACTGTCATCTTCAGAATCCGAATCCCCGGGAACTGTGGCAAATCGAACACCATCTGCGTTCTGGGAGTTCGCTTTCATTATGTCCTCCTCACTGACCGTATTTGGAATACCTAGTTCTTCGCATTTCTTCGCGTGTGATTTGGACTTCATGTGCTTGGTCAAGTTTCCTTTTGTTTTGAAACTGCAATAAAACAATTATATTGTAAATACCTCTACTATAAATTACTACAATTTTATAATGGAATAAATTTAGGTTGTGTTACTAGGGTAAAAATCAGTAGTTTGGATAACGAAACAATGAGTGTGAAATAAGAACCGTAAGGTAAGTTTTTGATAGTTTCCGATTTAAAAAACCAATTTTACAATCCGACAGTTCTTTTTAAAAAACACAAAAATCTAATTTAAACTCTCCTTTCTTCACTAGTGAAATAAACCTTTGGTATTAATTATATTTACCTGAATTTGCAGTACTGACAGGTATACGGACGAATGTTAGTATGTGTCCTGATATGTTTCTTTAGCATGGACGGCTTTCTGCACCTGATACCACAAGTGTCGCATACAAATCTGCCCGAACCCCGACCCTTGATGTACTCGTAGTCTTCGTTGCTTTCGTACCCCCCTGGCAATGATATTTGGCTGCTCGATGACGAAACAGTGTCTTTTGCCTTTTGTTCCACCAACTTCTGGTCAATATGTTCCATAAAAACCGGGTCTACTGGCGGTGGCACTGGACTGGGAAGACGCTTCACAAAGTGATGTGCCGTTTGGCCACAATTACTGGTCTCGAACGGGGTCATAATTGGTCCCTGCGAATACTTCACTTGAGCTCCCCTTGAAATCGACACCGTTGAACAGTTGGACGGTCTCTGCCTTGAGTCGTACAATCCAATCACCGCATCTGGCTTCAGTCCCAACGGATGAGGACAACTCTCGGCACAGGTCTGCCACTGGCTGTACATGGAAATGGTGCGAATGTGGTGGGGCAGATAGATCGGCTGCGTTTTATTAACGGTACAATAAAAGGGCTTGGTACTGCACTTGAGTCCCAGATAAGTGTACGCCTGGCCGTTAATGTACATTTGGATGCACGTTTTGGAGGGGCGGGGAGTCTCTGGGGAGATTAGGGGCAACGTGTTGGCCGTCGGCGTTATTCCATGGTGACGCTTCTGGGTAAATGTACCCGGTTTCAGTGGAAGACTGGTCGGTCGAAGGAATTTACTGCTTGTTGTCATTGTCATCGATGATTTGTTCGGACTTTCGCTTTTCTCCATCAGGGTCAAATTATTCCCTCCCACCGGTCCCACATCAACGTGCAAGAGACGGTGATGGGACACCTTAAACTCACCGCCACCAATCATCGGTGAGTCATACTTGTTGCTGCTGGCAATACTCGGAATCTCGTCACCTTTTCGCGGACTAATGTTGTCGGTGATTCTCGAAAAGTTGAAACTGCTTTTACGATTCGTCTCCAGCTGCAGATGGAGCGGGGACCAGATGTTGTGCGGTGATTTCGAGCTCAGTTTGCGCTCTTTTGGACTGCGCAACAATTTGTCATCATTGTTTTCAAGTTTAAAGCTCTTGCTAATGCCATTCAATGTGGGCGGAGGTGGGGCCATTAGCGTGTTTTGATTAACATTTATCGGACTAACGCTGCTGCTTCTCTTCCCCGTTACACCACCACTATGACTGCTTCTACTTCGCATCGGACTTGGACTGCGGTTGTTTCTCGGACTCATTGGAACCGCTAAAGACTGTCCAGACATTTGCAAGATTTTCATTGGCATTGAATCCGGCCCTGGTATTCCTGGGATGTCCGGAATCAATCGACCGGCAAACATCTTCATCGGCGTCGGATGGCCAATCACATTTGGCGTCGTAATAGGAGGCAGTGTGAGCGGATTGTAAGCAGTTATCGAGTTAATAGGAGGAAACTGAAAATGAGTAATCCCTGATTTGGATGACGTCACAAAGCTCGGAGTACATTGACTTGGCGTGACTAAAAGACTCGGAGTGAGCGGCGTAATTGGCGGCGAGTTCCTAGAGGTCACCATCTTCTCCACTTTACCGCCCGAGAAAAGGCCAGGTGTCCGAGTAGACAGTTGGTTTTGCTCCGAGTCTGAGCCCGGTGATTCAGATATTATACTACCGCCCGACAAATCTCTTCGAACAGCATCGTCTTCTGACTTTCGTTCGTCCGATATTTTCTTTGGAATTATATGAACTTCACCGCCAAACATCTCCAAAATGGGATAATGTTGACTGAGGTGTCTCTTCGGACCTAACATATTCTGATCTATTCTGTTCAAAATCAATGGCTCTGGAATTATTTTCATATTAGGGGCTCTTTGCTGGATGTATGCTGAGGAGGATATGGTGTGGGTGGTTGGGATTTGGAAGTACCGTTTTTCGTTGTCCAACTTTTCTTCAAAATTAACCGGAAAAATTTCATCACTTTTCTTTCTCGAACTTGAGCTGGGTACACTGTTGCTATTGTAGGTATCAACTAGTCTAGTTTTTCCGAGTAAGGGTCCCGGAGAGGGAAGCGGTGCCTGGATTAGTTGAACATTAGTCTCCTCATTCCGTAATTGTGAATCCGTTATTAAACTGGAAATGTTGATATTTTTCGGTTTCGATGGCTTTATTTTAGACTGCGCTAATTTAGCGAGACTGGAAGGTGTTTTATGCGAGGATGGTATCCTTAATTTGTACCTAGCCAGATTGACCAGAGTATTTGGATTATATTTCTCTGGCAAACTGACATGAACAGAATTCGATCTGGCACTTTTACTAGACGGTGACCCAACTGGACTAATCGGAGCACTCGTACTGTTTCCTCCCTGACAATAGCACTTGGTGTGATATTTCAAATTGTCTGCATTGCGAAAAGTGATCTTACACACTGGACAAGCATGCACCGACTCATCCGCCTGATCGCCACTTGTGCTAGAACTACTCGTCGTCACATTCTGCCAGTCCAGGAGCAGGCCCTTAATGATAGACCTTTCCGGATTTTGTGGATGGTTCGCCACATTTGAACTCTCATAACACCGTTTCTTGATATTCTCCACAATTTCGTCCACATTCGTTATATTCGAATTCTTCCGCAGCGAATTCGTAATCAGTGTCGTTAGCGATGACACTCGATTTACCGCCGGTGAGGCAGACGAAATGGAATTTGCATGATTGGCCGTGGTGTTGATGGGTGCCGACGAAGACGTTGACGCTGTGGACAGTGTTTTCGCCTGCTGGATCTCCGGTGTGGTCGTGAGCGGAACAACGGCTTTTGTTAAATTCAACGGTTGCGTCACCGGCTTCGAGCGTAAACTGATCGCTGCACTGTTGCCACTCATCATTCTGCTGTTATTACTATTGGCGGCGACAATAGTGCTATTGGTGTTGACTGGAATCACATTGGGGGTATTTATTTGGATGGCATACGAATGCACCATGTTTCCACTATTATTTGCACTCGCATTTGTCGTTATCTGGCTGAGCTGATTATGACGGGCCAACAACGAATTGGAGTTGCTCGGATCTTCGCGGAGCATTTTCATCTGCTGGAACTGTTGCAATTGAGTGACCGCCAGACTATTTTGTGACTTGCTGCCCGAATTCAAGTCCAATGAGTTACCACGACTTTTCCCCGTAATCTTGTGGTATTTCTTTTGTAGTGGCGGCTCAACGTCTTCAATAATCGCTTCATTGTCCGATATTATCTTTGAAATATGCTGCTCCAGGTCCTCCATTTGATGAGATGCCTACAATTTATGAATTAAATATAACTAATTTCTAGTTTAAAACCAAAATATATCTTACCAATTGTGGAAAAGGATACGGATGTGATGAAACACCAGCTGAACTTGGCTTTGGAGCGACATTACTCGCCGCCGGGGTGAAGGGCTTCGAAAGATGAAAGACAAACTGATTAACTGGAGCTCCATGATGATTAGTCATAACAACTGGCTGTTTTGCCGGATCGTCCTTGGCATACAAAGACGCTTTATGGAACTTGGGTTTGTAAGGTTTCTCTATTTGCTGTGACGGTGACGCTTGATTACTTGGGTCGTCCATTGGAGAGGTAGCTCTGCTTATCTACAATTTGCGTCATAAAAACAATTCATTCATCAACTGTCTTTTTTCACCATAATCTAATAATCTTACCTCATCCGAACCACTGGCACTGCTACTCAGCTCTTGATCTGAGCCCAAACTTAGATCATCATCCGGTATTTGTCCAGACAAATCGCCTCCTTGGGACCGCAACAGATGAGCACGGGAACGACAATGTTTGTACAAGTTACTTTTCGTCTTGAACGCGAATCCACATGGCACACAGGGAAATGGTCTCTCGTTCGTGTGAGAACGGATATGTTTCTCCAGCACCGACGGCTTTGTACAGTTCAAATTACAATATTGACAGACATTACGACCAATGGCATTGCTTGCTCCACCACTAGATGAATTGGAGTTATTTCCAACCGATGACGGTCCACCTTCACTATTCACTTGGCTCTGGTCACCGCCGCCCGAATGGCATTTTAAATAAAACACAGAATTGTTAGTTGTATTCACTCCCTCCCCCGAGGACGTAGCACTTGTCACTAGCAATTTTGCCGATTCGTGTCCTAAATGATCCTGAGATCCACCGGATAACGTAGTCGGTGGTGGGTAACTTGCTGAATGATAAACTACTGGGTCCAATTGATAATACGAGTGATTGTCTATTTTTGTGGGATCAATATTCGATATAAAATTGGCACTACTGTTATTATTACTACTATTCACAATCAAATTGTTACTGGTTTTTAATCTATTGGCGCCCAATCCTGTGGTCAGATTAGTGACACTACAATTTGTTGGAAATGTGATATGGTGATCAGTGGCCAAAGTGTGTTCACTGCTGTAACCATTACAATTACTGTATCCATTCCGGACCGAACGTAACTGTTCGTTATCATCACTACCATTTGACTTTTGCACTTGCTTGGCGTCGTCTCTCGTGCGCTCCTCAATAAATCTGTGGGCTGCACTTTTTAATGCCTTATTGTTATTAATATTAACACTCTCCGAATTATCGCAATTTTCCGGATTCAATACCCTTTTAATGTCCCCCAAATCCGATTCCGTACTATCACTAACTGTGGCACTAGCGACTCGTTTAAACTTTTTATGCAGGTACTTGTGGTCACTTGTTGAGTAGTTGTTGCTGCTGGCCGATGATGTCGCTGTATCATTGGTGCATGGCTGTTGTGGTGAAACTTGGCCCAATTGAATAAAGGCAGCGCTTTTTAACTTGTTCCCGCCAATTTTCGCTCCTTCTGAATCCGTTTCCAGTTGCTGTCGTGCTGTATTTCTGCGTGGAAAGTGCGCCACCACTTCCATCACCGTGTTTGATTTTTTACCCCCAGGATCATCTGAAAGTGGATAAAAACGAATATCTGGTCAATATACAAAACCATTTAACAGCACGTTCGTTCAAAGAGAATACACTAATTTCAAGTCGATTAAAATAGCCACAGTCAATTGAAAGTTCATCCGACCCCAGACAACATTTTTGCCGCATCGACGACCGTTTGTGAAAAAAGTACGTGTCTGAGTGTTTGTACTTTATTACGAATTTGATCTGGTCTTCTATACAATCCAAACTGTCTGCCCGTAATTGAACCGAAACGAACCATTATCTCAGCAAATTTCAACACACAATAACAATAACAATCAGACTAAATCACGGAATCGCACAATAGGGTAGTCGGGGTTTGTTTGCGGTTTATAAAAGCATCATTCCATCACCTGAATCATAAGCAAAACAACTCGATACCTTTCCCAAAATTCGCTGACCACACACCATCAATCTGAAATCGCGTCATATTTTAAATAATAAATATAGTGAAAAAAGTGCAAACAACTATTGGACTTCGTAATAATTATGGACACACCATCAAACGACTACAGACTAAATGAAAGACAAGTGTGCGATGATGAGGTAACTCCGACCGACCAAATAAATATTTAGCAATAATTATATACCACAATTAACGAACGTAAGGCACGACTTTCTGAAAAATCTTCCATACAACATATCACCTCAACCATTTAGCACATGCTAATTTCAGACTCGACTCTTCCTTAAACTGGCGCATGCCGCCAAGTCCACCCCTCCACTTTCCTGTAATTGTTGTCCGATAGGCACCCAAGTAATTGTATTCATTCCTCGTCTGCCAAATAGTCTCTCACTCTCTACAATAGTTCTAAGCCAGTTTCTTGTTCGCCATATGCAAATTCTCACAACAATGACACTTTGCGCCAACAATGGGTAAATTTAGGAGGTGGTCTGACGTAATCCACTCCCAAATAAAATCTTTAAAGTTTGCCAAATGTAAATGAGGCGATGGAAATACCTTACTCATAACAACATTAGTGATTTACGCTTAATTTAAACCGACAAGTATTATCTTACTTTTAGAAAATCTATTAAAGTACTTCCATTCCATCGTTCGCAAATGAAGCGCGACCTTGACAGATTGTAATTAGCTTGAACCAACCGCTACAATTTCTTCCAATTATTGCCGTCACTAATCTTAGAAAGGGGAATATGATCGTGTTTTCTTGATATCGCCGCGTTTCAATATTTTATCTTTTTGTCAGGAGGCAAAACGAACGCAAAAACCACATCATGCCACCCGAAATCGAAGACTACGATTTTCCGTCGCGCTGTTAGGACAGTAACAAAAACTCGCCAAAGTTTCCCCACACATATCTGCAAAAGCTGTATGAATTTGCAACTTTGGCACTCACTCATACTGTGTCAGACGAGCACAATTAACGATTTGATAAGTGTTTATTCACAATGTGCTGCTGCTGCCGCCTCAAAAACCTCCTATCAAGCGTTTACTTATTCCGCGACAAAAGTCATTATCAACTACGACAAAATTTTACAGAAAATAATACGTCTAAAAATTCCTAAATAAAATAATTGCTCCTATTATCTGTAAAAATCGGTGTGCTTATTTCTGATGAAATGTAGTACATTCTAATGATGTTATGAGAATATTATAGTATTATTGTTTTTAAATAATTACCTTTCTGATGATTACAGTAAAGTCCTATTTGAGCAGATATTTTAAACCTTTAAATCACAATTATATCACAAAGTAATAAGTAGTCACAACAGTTAAAATAAATCAATCCCCAAAATCGCGAACACCACAGAGTTAAACGTAACCGGTCAACAACAACACGGGCGCTAAATGAATTCTCAGAAAATGTTCAACACACTGCGAGTGACTAAACACAAAGTATTGATAACAAGACAAGCCGACTACTGACTGACTGACTGTGAAAAATAAAAGACTGATAATTCGAAACCAAATTAAACAAATAAAAAATCGAATGAATAAGTCAACGTTAAAGCCCTCCTATCATCGACCACTCACTACTCTCCTATGGGGCTCTCTAGCGCTAGCCTCTATTCACTCAATAAAATGTGATGGGGCAGCGATGGTTCTCCATCCAGCGAGCCTTTAGGTAAACACACGAGTACATAACGTTTCGTGAGCTGTACATAGAAATGGCAATTGTCGTTCATATAAATTGCGATTATCGCACAGCTAAATGTAGTTGTCGTCGGGAGAGACCAGCAGTCGTCATCAGTCATATAAGTGCGATGTTCCACCAAACAAACAATTGAACTTTTTAAATTGCCACAATATTTACAACACATCCAACCAATACTTGAATAATGCCACCACACTCGGCGCGCGCGATAACGAAACTTTGTGGAGACAAAATTTTATTTTAGACGAGAGCTATTTTCTGGAACAATAACCAGCGGAGATTGTGCACTTCCAATATACATATTTTTGTAATAACACACACAACCAAATGGCCAGCCAAACGTGCTAGAAAACTTAGCTCAACTACTTGAAAGTTTCGATTGCTAATCAATCTACTACGATAATCATTACGTGAGCCATCAATTACTACAACATCATTACAAACTGCTATTATCAAATACCAAGTTGCTGTCCAATTTATTCCATTGTGCAACGCGATACGATTTTTTCACCCATCTTACGCTTTACAGTATCAAAGTTTATCAAATATGGTTTTTGCTCTGGCATTATTTATTTTAATTTATTTATGTGTCTTCTCTACGACAAATATAGACACTCTTAAATCTTCCCAAACAAAACCAGCACAACAGCAGCGCGAGCTATGGGGATTACACATCAGTTTTGGATGACGTCAATGTAATACACAGATTCCCAATTCAATAAACAACAAGACACCAGCAGCAATAATACTCCATGATTGAGAAATGGGTTCGAAATAAGTGGGTTTCGTCCATCCCAATTACCTTTAATGAGGCTCAATTCTTTTATTGAGATCGGTTTTGCGTTGCCGGCGTCAGTCTTTTTATTGTTAGAATTCCCCGAATTTTCTAAAAAGAAAAAGAAACCAAGAATTAGCTATTAGATAAAAAGTTGTTCAATTATAAGACAAAAGTTTTAGTAGACGACTCCTATTCACAGACTGAGAGTAATTCCAATAATATAGCACGATGTTGTTTATTTTGGCTTTTCCTTGGTGCGATTCATTCATGGAAAACATTTTCATTCAAAAAATCCGATGATAATAATAATATTATTTTCAACAAAAATGAAATGACTGTACAGTTTTCCTTTTCCCATGCAATTTTATTTAGCCCATAGATATACACATACGAGTTATGGTAAGGAATCCTGCCAGCCGATGCGCGGTTTATTGACGCGAAAATAAGATATTTCTACCGAAAATAAACACTGCTCTCGAGCGAGCGACAAATTCATATGTAAACATTGCTTTTCGCACATTCCAAGGATTTTTTCGTCTATTCATCTCTCTCTCTCTCCCCCTTCTCTGACCTTCCCAAAAAACACCCACTTTGCTCCACTTTTCATTCCACTGGCGGATTCTTAGCGGTTTTTCATTCTCTCTATCAAGTGTTAAACACTCGCATTCTTGTCGGTTAAAGTTTTCAGATTTGTGATAAGAAAAGTAAAACTATCCGAGCTACTTTTTGATTCTCTGCTCATTTAAATTTTCTCTCTCTCTCGTTTTATCCACCGAAAAGACTGAATGACTCTTGGGGCAATTCCAAACCACTACTAAAAATATCCACATGGATTGTCAACCTTGACGCGGTCGTTTGGCGAATTTACTCGTTGGCTTTTCGCCGTTTTGTTTCTCGTGAATCGCTTTGCAAATTAATTCTTCAAACATGTTTTTTACTCTTGTTTTTGTGTATTTTACTCTGCCTGGTGGCTGAAAAGATCCAAAGTTCGGTCAGGCGCGCTTTCTTAAATGTTTAGTAAGATGATGGTGGACCCCAGCACAGTCGAGAAAATTGCAAATCAACAACACAAGAAGTCTAAAACCAGTCAGAGTTATCTTCCAATATATTTAAAACATCAGAGGTGGGGTTTATGTGTTTGAATTAATTTGGCAGGGCTTTCTTTGTAGTAGATACGGCGATTCAAAACGGGGCGAATGATGAAGAAAATCAAGTAAATTCCAAGAACTGATCAAAAATAAACAATGAATATCCGCGTTTGCGTTTTATAACCGCGAAAAATATCATCATCATCACCCAGTACGAATTTATGAGTCATTTCTGTCAGCAATGCAATGTCTTTTTCACAAATTCTTTCTCACGTGGCAAATATTTATATCAACTTCTTCTTTATCTTTCCCCACCTCTCCCTCTCTCCCACAGCCTCTATACCAAATATGTACTAATTTTGTATTCGGGGTGACGTAGCCAAAGAAAATTCCGAGCATTAATAAAATGTGCGGGGGATTCCCATGAACAACACGAGAGGACGACGATGAAGAAGCACATAGCCAAAACTCTGATATAATCGGGTGGAACCGATTTTAGAACAGACTTATTAATAACGCCGACAATTCTCTTTCTCTTGTCCCCGATTCGCATTCACAGTAGATGAGATGGTAAGACCTCTCTGAACAAAAGCATTTAGCAAGTGTTGGCGCCAGAATAATTTTCATCCGTGTCCTGCTTTCCAACACCCTCTTTGTCTATCCTAACGTTCAAAAAGGTCACCAGTCTGGTTTTATATTTAGTTATGAGCACTAAAGCCGACCATAAAGGAAAATACCCTCCTCTTACAATTCTCCGAATCATTTGTCTTTTTGACACCTACCCCGAGAGTTGCCTGTCTGAGGAGGGTTCGAAATTTGCCTGCCCAAACAAGTAGTCCTTTACAGATCTTCTTCCCTCTAACTTAAAGGCGAATTTGGATAGATTTGTGCAATATGAGAGACACAAGTTCATACTGTTTTAAATAAGCCCTTTCTTTTAATTTATGCTAATCCTCCTTTAAAAGGGTCGAAACTAAATGTTTTTCAGCTTTGACGGAGACAATTAGTGTTTTATTAATGTCTACAATTAACACTGTAGACTAAATTTTTTAATGGAAGACCAGTTGGTGGCAATGCAAAGTCACACTCTCATTCAAATTGATTTTTAAAGCGGACCATTTCAAAATACTTTGAAAAATATATCCAATACTGATGTGATGAATAATAAGTTCCTATTTTTTAAATAAACAAGCACGTTTAGAAGAAATCACAGGTTGTAAGTTTAAACACCGCACTTAAAATATGCAAATTCCTCAGTTTGACTCGTGTTTGTTTACATTTGTACGGGCTGATTAAATGTCTTCATCAGATACGATCATCGTTATCTTAGAGCATTGGGACGGAATATGACACATCATCATCGCCATCGTTGGAATTTTAATATTATTACTATATAGTCATTTAACAAGAGAATGTTTGCCTACACGTCAAATATTTAAAAAGCAGTTGGTGATAAATTTTCTCAATATGCCATGCCAAGTATTCCTCCATCTGTCCTCCCCCTCCCCTCCCCTCGGACTGTCTGTCTATGTGGACTGTCGTTGAAGCAAATCCGGACGCGCGAATAATTTACACAAATAAGTTTAGCACATATGGCTTCGTAGGTGAATTGTATTCAAAATTAGCATAAATTCAATGTTGGTGGATTGTCGGTTGGTTAGCTGTCTTATATACTCCATTCAAGAATACATGATTTTCTAATGTCAACAGACGAGAGAAGAGAACCCACTTGAATATAAAAGTTTCAGGCTCTAACTTAAATTTGTTGACTATATTTTCGGGATTACCGCAAAATTTCTCGGAACAGTATAGACAATTTCTAAGAATAGAACTCTTGATGAGGTGATCCTTTCTCTTTTGTCAGTTCATTGTTACCATTAGACTTGGAAACGGCCAGAAAGCAGCTGGCTTAAATCACGTTTGACCCTTTGACTGAGTTGTAATGTCATTTTTCGTCACTTTCTTCTCTGACGATTGAATTGAAGAAAAGAAGAACAAAAAACTGTAATCCTACACAAATTCCTCGGGAGAACGTAATTTTTCTCCAATCCAAAAATAATATTTGGCAAAATGATTTAAACATCATGTGTATAATAAAAATAAGCACCGATTTTCTATTTTAAATCAATGATAAATTGTTCTGGCGATTAGACACCACAGAGTCTCACAATCGCTTTTCATTTATTTATGGTCCACTCCACATTTCAATTAAGAGAATTTGCCATTGCAGTTAATACAATTCCAGATAGTGGCGGAAAAATATTCATAGAACTGGTTACCTGTCCAAAATTGAGCAGAAAAATGCGCCACCTTAAAAGCATTCCAATTTAAATAAAAACATGATTATTGCATTGAATTCCAGTTATTTTCGCAATAATTCCCAATAGGTCTGCCGCCGCTCTATTCGCTATTCATACAAATTGCCTGCGAATTCTACATGTAAGCCAGTAGTGTAGGTGGGCATAGTTGCTGCTTGAGCTGCCGGATAATTTTTACATGGAAATGTTGACTATAAACGGGATACGGTTGCATTTTTTGCAAATGTTGTTGCTGAACTATAACGTGACAACGGCTAGTTGCAACATTAGAGAGTCAGCCAGTCAGTCAGTCAGCCTATGGTAATCCAGTTAGTGTCGAGTAACAGAGAGTAGAATCAAACCCTGCTGGTCATCGAATATAATCATCGGAATCATGTACACTATACACACCAACAAAACGACTGCCGCCACAAAAGATCAGCCAGTCAGCGAATCTATTTAAAAACAATCAAATCTGACCATTCGTTCGACGCGCGCGGTATCAACAGTCAGTCGAACCCACCAATACATCCTCTCGCTATCTGCTGTGCTGCTGCTCAGTCAGTCTAAGCGTCAGTATGTGAGCCAACGACGACGACGCTGGTAATTATAGACTTGAATCATGTTTACGTATATACGTCGAAGAGATTCCGATTCTCCTCTGACGCCGCCACTAGTTCCTCTTCCAAGCAGCCTCGTTCGGCCGAACACAGAACACATACCCATACACATGGTCGTCGTCGTCGTTCTCTCTGTTGAATGTTTTGCTTTTTTTTGTTTCGGTGAGACGTCGGGGCGATGCTGTGCCGTTTATTATTTGTAGTGTTTTTCACTTTGCCCGAAATCGTCAAGTTGGCGCCAAGCATCTGAACCGACCGTCGTCGACAACGTCGAATACCCACAACAACACAACACACAGCATTTTCCCCCCGCCAACGAGGCAACAAAAGGCGATCACCAAACTCGATTTGCTAGCGATTGTCTTTGAACAACATAAAGATATGTTCAACTCGATTGGGGCTAGGTGTTTCCTTACCCTAATTAAGTGTGTGTGTGTGCCTTTTGAAAGACATAAATACCTTATAAATCTATCGAATAGAATTGAAATGATTACAGTTGGCAAATCCCCCAAACTCGTGTGACCTGAAGTTTTATCACAAAACTTCCCAGTCGCAGAGCTCTCAGTTCTCGACCATGTAAGTAACATACCAAAACAGAGAGCCTCGCCATATGTGACGCAAGCGCAACGTTTTTGAATGGCAATTTTCGCAACTTGCAATTTATTCAATGATTTCAATTCTCTCTCTCTCTACCTCCTTTTCTCTTTGCTTACACTACACACCATCATGTACTCTTTCATTTACTGTCGATGCAATTCAATGCACAAAAGCATTTGCAACGAATATTAAGCTTAGTATCACTTTAGCGGTCATTAATTTCAGCGGACACGCTGACATGCAAAAGGTTGATTCAAAGCAGCAGCAGCGAATTGCAATTTACGTTTCAGTCTTGAAAAATGTGATTACGCAAGCAACATTTAACATTTATTTGTGAGAAAGAACCACTTTTAAGCAAACATTACTGGATACCGCAAAACCATTCGAGACTCTGTTCGCCAAAAATATAAGCCGAAACACCTGTCACTCGGAAGAATGTGATGTGTGTTGGTCCAAAATTCGTTTCATCAAAATATTGGCGAAAATTCCTTCAACACATGAGAATTCAGATTTTTCATCTCGTTCTTGTTGCTTTAATGGTTTGTTGCGGAACCTTTACTCTTCTAGCAGATTCGAACCAAATTACCTGATCAATAACAAACCTAGTCACAAATTGGGTGAGGAATGAAATACAAAAGGAATCAAACCAAAAGACAACAGAGAGGCGTCGGTCTGCTCTTAGTTTAAGTCTCTGAGAATAATCACTTTTATTCTACTTACGAGATTCTTCGTTTTCTTCCCCTTCTTGATAATGGCGTATAAATTAAAAGGACTCCATTAACCGGCTGCCGCCATCCATGAATGAAATCACGCTCCATATTTACCTTTGGCGACGGCTTGATTTGTGGACAGAGGAAAGACAAAGACGTTTCTTACTTTTGTTCTCTGCCTTCTACCTCTTTTAAAGCTCAGATTCTCATTCTAACAAGTATTTACACGGACAAGTCTCTTACAAAAGAGCAACTTTTTTGCACAAAAAGGTATTGCATTCACAATCCCCAACATACTATTCTTCCTCTTTCACATTTTCTTTCATCCAATAAGTTTAATGCACACAAAGTGTAACGACGATAAAAAACAAGTACTCCTCTGTGGGGAATGGCAGAAAAACTGTAAATTCCTCTGTGTCTTTGTCAAACGACTTTTCTTGCTCGATAAACTTTAAATAAATATAGTCTGTATCATACTGTGCTGGGATGAATCATCGCTAAAGTACGGAACTTCCAATAGACTTGACTGTGATTTCGGAATACCACTTGTTGTCCGCCCCTTTAACACGTCATATCAATGGATCGGATCATTCTTGGACCAATTTGGGAGATTTAAATGTGATAAGGTTCCCCCGTTAGTTGGTTTAAGAATCAGAGTCGAGTCATCAAATATAATATTCTAGAATGACGTAGTCAGGCATACATTCTTCACCTTAAAATTGAAGCTTTTTGCAAATCATCGTCTATATCTTAAAAACATGCGAAATTCTCTTAAACAACGTTGTGGAAGAAAAAACACCTGCTCGTCCACTTGTCCTTGGTTGAATATTGGACAACGTGGATGATGCATAAACTTTTCGTTCGGCAACCATTGATGGGGTGTGACGTAGTTTTATTCGGTATGATGTTATAGTTAGATTGAGATATAGTGTATAGTTGGATGGTATAAAACAACACCAAAACAGCACACACGGCCAAACAACGAAATCATCATCGGGTCATTGCTTCTTCAGCCTGCTTCTTCTCCCCACATTCTTTGGGAGAGGACTCTATTGGCTGTTTCACTTTACATATAGCAGTAATATATAAAATTTAGAATTGGCCAAGATTTTTCATTTGATTACTGATTATTTTATTGTTCGCCTAAGAGAGATAAACGTAAACAGGGCTTCCTAATAACATCAAGCCTCCTCTTTGAGGCGTCATCTTAATTCCACGATGACCATTTAAATAATGGTGTTGTGGTGTTTTTGTTGTTATCCACGGAGGCTTCATCTTGTGCCCCTTGTCTGCAGCAGTTGGAAATTCAGACGAATATTACATGGCGAGAAGGAGAGAACCTGTTGCTGGCCTATCACATGTTTATTCATAAGCCAACATACACACTTTATGTCGGACCGACCGACGACTGCTCCGCTGGCTGCCTGCCTGCCCCATCACACAGCAAAAAGAAGAGAACGAAATCCATTTTTCGTTGAACGACAAACAAGTTTCGCTCATGGATTGACTGTTGTGGAGAGGCTCTGGCGAAGAATGGGGTTCATCGTAAAAACTTGTGGCAAATGAATTAATAATGGAGTCTCAAAGGCGAAATGATTTGATAATAGAGTTTGCATGGGGCTATTAAAATATTCACGAATGAACTTGGTTCTTCTTTTTTGGAACGAAAACTAAGAAAAGTAGGAAAGCCAATAAAAGTTCCTAACGATTTTTACCCTATGGTTTCCTCGGAATATTTGTTATGAGATTGATTGCACTTGAATCGTCGGATAGGGGATTTCTTTTGTGAAAGATTAGAGGCGCACCGTTTTCTTCCCTTTTGTCCCTTTCCTCGTCCCAACTACCTGCTGCTAATATATCACTTGAGTTTTATTGGGACCAATTCCACAACAATAGATCAATATCTCTTTCAACTCCGTAGTAGCCAGCCTGTTCTCTCGTTGAGGCTGTGTGGAATTCCCTTACGTAATAACGACTTTACATGGTCGAACTCAAACCAACACTTGTCTAGCGCTTATTTTTACTGCATTTCTCATTACGGAGCTCGTGCCAGTGTACGTTTGTTTGATTGTGTGGTCATATAACAAAAGGAAATCCACTCCAAAACAAGTTACTCTACTAGCACTATTCGCTGCTTCTGCTCTTTTGAAGGCGCGTTTCTGATACAATGCTTTTCCACAGCAAAATGTTCGCGGTATAAATAATGCATAAGAATTTAATTAGCTCTTTTTTGTTCAATTGTCCCCTCCCCCTTTACTCGATCCTTTCTTTGAACTTCCGCTTTTTATTCTTGCTTCTCCACCGAGTTTCTCATTATTATGCCCGGTCTCCTCTGCCTGCTCAGCTTCCAGAATGCGCGCGGAGCGGACCGAGTCCCAATACGGGAATCAAGATTTATGAATGACATTTTTACACGCTGCCTCATCATTATTATCAGAAGAAGACCCAGCCAAACGCTCATAATTTATGCTCGGCAGCAATAATTTCTGTTGACTCCTCGAGTCTCTACTCACTATCGCTGATGTGCAGAAGAAAGCTCCGTGCAAACGAAATTCCCATAAATTTGCCCCCAAATTCATCAAACCTAATTCCCCCCGTCCTTATCAGTTTGTCACGGAGGAACTTTGGCTATAGCGGTGATAACACCAGACTGTCGTCCACCAGCAAACATTTCCTACACAAGTCCAGGGGCCAGATAAGTGCCTTTATCAGGGCGCTCTTTGTGTTATTTATTTATTATTTTTATCGCCGTTCAACAAACCGACAAATCGCAACACCTAAGATCGCATCGAAATCATTCTAATCTCAATTTCAACCGCTTTGGTTCAATATGACTCACCCCGATTTAAAACAAATGTATTCCCGATAATTAGCCTATAATCATAGTGTGCTTACTCGTTTTTTTGTTTGTCACTCCTTTCCGTCGCCCCATTATGAATTCGTTTCTCCTCTTCTATTTTCACGTGTGTAATTCAATTACTAGAGATATTATAGCTGACTTGGCGAATATACACACCACCAATTACAAATCACTCGTCGTCGCCACTTCTCTCGAATTCCTCTCCGATTCGTATTAAAAAGAATTACACAAAAACACACACACTGGCGCAGCTCACATCGTCATCACCAAACTATTTTTTTCGCACTGTTGCTTCTCTCGGCGATTGTTTGCATTTCTCGGGACCAGGATTTGGCTTGGCTCACCATCTTGGCTAGTTTAGAACCACCCTTCACCTCTGTCACCAATTACACAAAGACGCATTTTAATCCACACCATTTATTTGATTACTCTTTTTTTGTGTGACGGAATCTCCTCTGACGCACACACACTCGCGAATTTTACAATATTTTCAAGAATCGGATTACTATAATCGTATTTCTATTTCCTGATATAACTATATTTCTGTATTTATATCACAAATCAAACACCTTTTCCGCACATCACAGAATTAAAAAAACACATTAAATTCCACTCGCTCTGGCACTATTTACACTTTTTGTTCAGCTAAAATATTTGTAATTTTTATTTTCAGTATCTAATTAGAAAACTTATTCTACATTTTATTATTGTGAAAATAATAAAAATCACAACACAACAGCAATAAATACTAAAATTCTTTCTCGCCAGTTAAACTTTGCTTCTCTCTTGTTTTTAATTTTTTTTATTTGAAACACAACAACAACAAAAAACCAAGTAAAACAACAAAAGTGGAGGGAGAATTCATTCGTCAATGATCAAGAAAGTCTATACCTCTGAAACAGTGCATTACCTGTACCGAAAGGGGAGGGAGTGAGCAGGATAGTACTCTATATCAGAAGGGGATAGAAGCAAATTTTGATAAAAGGGTTAGAATTATTTTCTCAATAATTGTTGAGCTTTGCCGTTGTCAAATTCTAATTTATCTTTTTCATGGTTTTTCAGACCGACTAGCAGAAACTTAGAAAAGTGATTAGGATAACCAGATGACCCATCAAAACAAGTTTTTTCGGAGAAATTGGGTATTTTTTCCGTTAGAATATCGTCAAAATCATTCAATTTTCAATTAACAGTTTTTTTCTCCCTTTTTTGAGGAGTTCATAATTTGAACTCTTAAATATGTACGCTTTAACGTTAGAACAGAAATTAAACTAATTAAAAGTAAATTAGAAACCGCGCTTGAAATAATTATTCTTATTGAGTGACATGAATTCTGATTAGTGTTTTAACTAAATGGAATGTTTAAACGAAGAACAATTCCTCTTTTGTGATATGAACATCAGCGGATATTTATCAGACCAATTGAATTTAAAATGGCAATAATGTTAAAATTAATGCTAATTGGAGACATTTAATTTATTACAATAATAGCTATCTTTAATATTATTTTGGACCAAGTCAAGAATACGACCCCATTC
>JXOV01042883.1:0-12079 GCA_001014945.1 Clogmia albipunctata
GGAAACACCCCTATCTCGAAAAACTAAATTTTAACTGTCGGTTAAATACTCGTACTTACCGATAAGCCAAATCAAAAGCCTGACCAATAGTCAGTGTGATATCGGATGCATATTTACTGGAAATAAACACGAAACACTCGTGTTTTTCCTGGCTTATGCTGGGCACTACAGAATCACTCCCATTCTTGCTGCTCACTGGACTAGATGACGAATTAGTATTTAAATTCTCTGAGGATTTCGCAATGAATGCCAGAAACTTTTTAGACGCCTTTTCATCAGCACAGTACGATATTTGATAAAGTGGGAACTGATGTAGAATTTTTTGAGTTCGTAACTCCTGGACAGTTACTCCGTCTATGCTGACGGTGATCTCCACTTTTTGTATCTTGAGATTGCTTCCGTGTTCTGCTTTTTTCATCTCTTGGAGAATCTGCAGTCGCCGAATTGCATCTTTAACCACATCAATCCCTTTTGGCTGATCCACTGGACACTTTCCCAGAAACTAAAATTTAATAATAATTGTTTGAATAACGATCAAAGCCAAAGCAAAATTATTATTTTTACCTTCACTTGAAATGCAACGTGGGCATTTACGAGAAGATCTGGAGAATGGATCCAATTCTTTTTTCCGGTCTTCATTTCACTGCTTTGATTTGAGGAGTTCTGCTGCTTATTCCAAAACATCAACGTC
This sequence comes from Clogmia albipunctata, assembly GCA_001014945.1. Lineage (NCBI taxonomy): Eukaryota > Metazoa > Arthropoda > Insecta > Diptera > Psychodidae > Clogmia > Clogmia albipunctata. The sequence goes on from JXOV01042883.1 coordinate 692, forward strand.
GCCATTGTTTCAGTTTGATCGCTTTTTTAAAAACTATAAATCTGGAACGATTAAAATAATTACAGATAAAACATTTTGTTTAAAATATTTTAACGTATTATTTTATTGTTTTAATAACAGTACACAGAACAGTCGCCGTCTCTGGACACTTCTCGAAATGATTCATCAACAACCCAATGACAAGTACACGATCGTATTTACTTTCTCTTTGCTTGTATTTAATAATAACTTTCACATTAGCACAAAGTGCAATTTAGTTTATGCTATTTCGCCACACATCCGATCAAAGACTGTCGGGTAGTCAGTCAGTGTCTGCGCGATCACAGAGCGATGTTTCCGCCCCCCTTTGAAGAGAGTAAAGTTCAAGCCTAAACCCAACTGACTTTGTCGCCCTTAAACTATCCATTGAATTGCTAAATTGTTCCGTTTAAACGTTGAACGTGCTATTAAAATATATACAAAACTATGAAATGAAAACGAAATGGCTAATTAAACTCCACTACCTACAATTTTCTAATTTGTATTTGGGTTGAGTAATAATAAAAATAAAATAACTTCCCAGCAAGTGTAATTGGTGTTATTTCGTTTAGTGCTTTCGTGCGTATCAAAACTGGCGTCGTCGGACCTCTTCCGTAAATTCAATATTGCAATGTTTTTACTATTTCAATCACCTTGAACTCGATCGACGACAAACTTGTTAAACTGCAATAATATGCACAATTTAACGGACGTCCAGCCAAATTAGTCATTAAAATTTGTTATCACAAAATCGATTGTAAATTGTAGAGTATAAAAATTGCTCAGGTGCAAAACAAATTTAAGATTTTTCCATAAATTAGAAAATAAAACCTTTTATATTAAAAATATTAACAATTTACAAAAAGGGTTATAAATATTAAGTAATAAAACGGTCATTAATAATCAATTGCGTAGTCATATAAAACACATTACAAATAGAATTAATCTCGTTTTAACCCTGCCGGTGTTGGTATAAATTTCCATTTCAAATCCATTAAAACGTAATTAATAGAAATCGAAAATTATTATGAATTCCAATTATTTAATACATACCTCAGTGAAACGAAATTGATTTAATTATATGAAGAATTCAGTAATGTCTCTAAAAAGGTTATTTTTTGTTACTAATTATCCTTTTTTTTAAATTATATTGAAAATTTTATTCAATTGTTATCAGTTAAAACTTATTTTAATAGGTCGCCCCAATAAAAATAACTTTAATCTTTCAGGAAACACAACATTCCCTGTTCTAATTCTTACCATGCTTTTAGTTGAAAATATTTACAAAATAATATTCACGATAAATGTTTTAGTCTGAAGCGTATTATCATCTTTGTTTATATTAAAAATACCAATAGAAGATGTCTCGACTTGTTTTGACTAAATTAGCATTATTGTAAAAAAGTTATATTGTGTTATTTAATTTTCTATGGGAATGTTTAAACTTCCAAGAAAGTAAAGGGCAAATTTAAAATAAAATAGTCTGTTATTCATGTATTATGGTTTTTCCAGAGGGAATTATCTTATCGATAGTTTAATGTTTATTTATACAGACTATTTTATTATTTCCTTGAGGTTAAATCTTAATATTGTTTAAAAAATACATACTTGGGTTATGACTAATTAAATATGAGTTTTTCCAATTTCTTAATCTTAAATGACATGAAGAATGTTTGTTTAATTTATAATTAACAAATTGGGAGTAATCTTCTATCTATAAATATCTTTTGTTCAACAATATTAGAGTTGCTGGTCAGAAATTACAATCTCTTCTCTAAAATCAACATAAGCTTATTCCAATTGATTCTGTTTATGATGCTGCTTCATGAATATGGTCTCGATTACCATTTACCCATTTTCGCATACAAAAGAACCTAAATATAGATCATAAAATATGATACGTAATTGCAATTCTGTGGCGGAAAATGGGCGATTGTACAATAGTAGTACTATATTCAATAAAACAATAGACACCATAGAATTACTCGGGTAATGAGTATGGGAATTAAAAGATGTAAATGTGGAAATAATTACGGTAGAAGAGAAAGACAGAAGACACGGGGCTTAGTTAGAAGTACAGAGAGTCAGTAGTTCTCAATTTACTTATTCCATGCACAAACATTACAACTTGTCAGAGTCAATGATCTAAAGTCGACCCATTTTTTCCCTCACGGCTGTGAATTTCTTCGCCTATCTGGGTTTCAATTGTGTTGTGCTCGCTGTCGTCGTCCAAGTTCCGGCTTTGTTCCGTTGCTGGGGCCGTCACACAATCAATTCACTTTCAATCCTTATTACGGACGGGGACCATATTTATAATATAAAAAATTCATTTAATAAAGCCAATCCAAACAATTTTTTAATTTATCGTCTCGTTGTTGGGCAACATATAAGTAACTATATATAAATGTACACATGGAAGCACAGACACAAAGATATTTGCTCGCTGCTGCACACTATTTTCTAAATAATGTTATATATTGTGTATACGATGTTGATGATGGCTCAAGACTTAATTCAAAGGCATCATCCAACTTTCATTTTTAACAACACCGCTCGTAGAGAGCATAAAACCCAATTCGGGTGATTTAAGTTAATCAAACAATCCCACCACGAACTCTAATTCGCACTCACTATCTTTATACCTACTACCACGAGATATAATATTATGAGAACTTCACTGGGTCCATTATTTAACCAGAAACAGAGCTAATAAAAGCACTCATGCAATAATTATGCAGCAGTAGTGCCTATTATCAAAATGGCAACGGCAAAAAATGGCGATCGAATTTGATCTTTTGAGAGCGGCTCGACTGTTGTGAACTACACACTTTCACATTTCTTTTATTGTTGTTTTTTGTTGTTGTGTCGTCGTGTTTTTGTGTGGTGATCAATTTCCACTGGGATTATTATTTGCAGCAGTAGCGGCGAACATTTTTCAAATGATCCATGAACTCAACTCACTTGCAAACTGAACGCCTGACCTCGAATAGACAGCAGCAGATAGAATTCTCTGGTTGGTGCGATGTTTATTACAATTCACTTCTATACTTGATCGATGATGGTGTTTTTGTTGTGTCTCTGTGTGCTTGGCTGACTGACGAACGAACGAACTATGGTGATGATGATGCACAATTTATTTGTGGTAATAGGAAGGAGAGGAGATAAATCAAGTTTGTCCACTCTTGGAATTTCCACGAATTATCAACTATATTTAGGGTATTAACAGCTAATCACTGGATAAAGAACTATATGGCGAAGTTTGGTGATTTTCTCCGTCTCCGCGCACACAAAACACCTCCTTGTATTTTTCCACCTCAAGCACGAAACCACCAACTAAAAACTGACATTACAAAAAAGTGTTTGTGAATCTGGATTTTGTATTTTCCCTTCCCCTCTCTTTGGAGCTACAGTCAAGCCTCCAATCTCCAACTTTCATGGAGATGGAAGTGATATTCCGAATAATTGTACACATAACTTGTACTACTATCTCTTCCTAATTTTTATATTTAATTTCATTTCATACTAAAAAACACATAGATTTATAATATTATTTTTATATGTAATTTTAAAGCAAATCTTTCTATTTTGTGGTAATAATAGTCCCAAAAAATAATCTTTAATAATGTCTTATAAAATATATACCAAATAAGATAAAATAGATATTATAAAAGTCTTTGACCACAAATGAAAATACTTTGTGGTGTCATTTTACCTTTGTCCTTGGTAACTCAGGGCTCTCTGTACTCGATCTCGCCCACAATACTCTCTCACTCTTTACAAAATCCGTACCTGGTACGAAAATGAGGCAAATTGTGGTATTATTTGGTTGGTTACTATTTTTTCCGACTATTATCCATTGAGATAGATATGACGCTTTTCAAGTTGTCTCCGTCGTGTGGTGTGTGTTTTGGGCCAAAATTGCATTAATTCAATTTGAATAACCTCCTCTCAAATACGAAAATTGCTCTTTGTAAGATAGATGATGTCGTCCAATTGAAACCAGATCTTAAAGTCATCCGCTCTCTGCCTGGCAAATGAATGAACAGCTGTTTGTATTTATTTAATGCAAACACCCGTGATGTATTGGAAATACCTACAGATCGTGTTCAATTAATTTATTATCCAGATAGATCGCGGAATAATGATTAAATTCCACAGAATCACAAATCATTTTGTTGTATAACGCGATTGAGAAGCAGCAGCATTATTAAAACGTTATTCAAATTGTGCTCAATTGTGATAACAATAAAAATGCTAAATTTTTTATCGTTACATTTGCAGTTGGTTTGTGTTTCAGAGGCGTTTTTATTAAATGACTATGTAAAAATGTAGGAAATGTTTACAATTTAATTTGCGGCTTTGTAATGTAATGTCTTTGGGTGGTACGCAGTAAAGATATGCAAAAATTAATCTCAAATTATAATAATAGATTGATTTATTGACTATAGTAACTCCTTTTTAATTTAATTATTCACTGTAGTACCTAGTATTTTAAAACACATTTCACTATTTCAGAGGCAAGACAGTTTAATTAATAGTTTTTTGGAATAAACTCTGCTATAAAATTCATTTTCATAACAGTATTGTGAAAAATTCATTAAGATACTTGAATTGCAAAAATGCATTGTTTTTGAGTTAAAATGCAATTTTTATGGACAGAAACTACTCGCCAATGTTTAACTTATTTCGAAATTTATTTCTTATTAATAACAACAATATTAAACTGAACGGAAGTTTTAAGAAATAAGTTTATATTTGAGATAAGTAGTTATAGAAGCTAATTATATTATCGGATTTTCAAGGAGAAACCCTTTGATTTATTTTTATTTTGCTTAAGAGATTATTACTACGAGTGTAAGTGCTAAAATTTTTTTAAAAAATGTATTATTAATGAAATATCCAGAACAATCCACCATTTGTCATGAAGATTTCCGATGTCTTGAAGTTATCCTGTATAGTATATATCAATTCAAGTCATTCTGAACATATGTGTTCCGTTATTTGTTGTAATACTCCACACTGGATCATTTTTTAAACCCCATTTACTCATAAGAAAATTGCATCGCGGTGACCAGTACGAAGACTAAACTACACCAGGCCTTACAGGGTAGTTTAAGCTCTATTTTTTACCAAATTCGAAGAATGGAGATTGAAGCTCTTTATTATCCCATTCTGCAATCCATACTGCTTTAACATTAAATTCGTCTTCAAAAAGTTGGTTTAACCCTTTAAAACATAACTCCCAATTGTTCAATTTTATTTTAAAAATGAGTTAAGAACGATTATACAAATATGTGTTTCGATTGCTTTCACACACTTTGAGAATAGGTGTTCATCCAATAAAAAGTTGATAACATTTAGTTCAGTATCCGATATTCCCAGCTTTATATAATTTATTATATTAAATGCATTTTTAATGTGTGTTATTTAGATTCCAAATTATAACTTTTTCGGTGAATCCAAGACAAATAATTTATCAACAGCATTATTTTCAAAGTTTGATCGTAATAAGACTCAATAGCCAGCACACCATGGAATAGAGGCGTTTTAAAGCCCTGACTCGTCTAGAAAAAGTTTTTTTTCGTCATTTTACTAAAACTTGCTATTAGAAATATCTTCTAAAAAATAATAAAAGAAATAAAACATGATAGTTTTCTTAATTTCAATTTATATATTAAATTTTCATTGTTTGGACTACACAACTTACTGAACCACTTTGTATTAATTTATTCAAATAGGAGGAAACGCGATCCATATTTGGCTGGTGGTTTCGGGTAATCTTCGGGCAGTCCTGGCGTCGCGTCTGGGTAGACATCTTTCTCCTTAATCGGTGGAGCTGGCCTATCAGTGGCGTGGATTTTAGCACGGCAAAAGTATCCATAGCCGGGTCTTTCGATTTGCCAATTGTCCAGCATGCACTTGTCGAAGACGCCTTGAGTGTTGCGGCAACTAAAAATAATTCTTATAATATAAACTAGTTCTAACGAAGAGAAAGAGAATTCGTACTGTTTAAAATGCAAATCACCGCTACTTTTGTCCAAGCAATTGGTATACTGCTCAAATTCCTCCCTACAGGTCTTCTTCACCTTTCTAAAGAACTCCAGGGCACAGTTGGTCACCGCCTTGCCCTCGTTTATACACTTTCTGGGATCGCCCAGCTCGTCTTTGCACAACATAAACTCCTGAAAAATAAAAACATGACATTATATAATCAAAGCTTTGATTATCCCAATTAACATTACATTGTTTTGATATTCACAGAATTTGCCCATGTGGAAGGCACCTGCTCGCAATGCCGGTCCAGACAAGTTCACCTCCTGGACGGTCAGCTCCTCGTCCGAAGGCAAATGAACATCATTTGTGACCACCATCCTGGAATTGAGATGTAAGGCGAGGAATTAGAGTAAAGTATAAAATAAAGATCCCTTTATGATATTGTTCCTAATTATAGCTCTTATCATGGAAAATTAAGGTGATAAAGGGAAAAATACAAATATTTTCCTTTTACCTGCACACTTTTGACAGACAATTTTCTGACAGTCGCCGTCCGCGGTTGTCAAACCAATCGCAGCAGCTTCGCGGTCGTTCAACGAACTAATCGATATTATTGTTTTTACAGTTTTTCGATTTTGCAAAACTCCTATTTTCTAAGAAATGGTTTCGTAAAGTGACCCGAGGGCAGTGCGGAGCGGTATTGAGCAGCTCCATAATAGTGAAATTAGGATTTAAGATTCGCGGCGCACGCCCATCACAAGATGGACGAAAAATCTGGCAGAGAAAACCCTTTGTAGTGGAAAAATCTGAACGGGATATGCGAATTTTGTGATTAAAACTAGCTAAAATAGGAGTCATCGCGATGTCGTGGTGTAAAGTGTGTCCAAAGATTGTCTTCTTTTACTTGATATCCAAGATTCTAGTTTTAAATGCAATTGAGTCTTCTAATAAAGGTAAGATTGTTTTATTGATTTAAGGCGTTCAAACGATTCATATACTTTGCATTTTAGGTGTGAATGATAGACATGACGGGCTTGGGGTCTGTCAGATATACAACGGGGAGACGTGTGGCCAGTTCCTGAAAAACCAGTCCGTTTTTGTGGGCCACGGGTCATCGATAGATATAATTGAGGATAAGCTGAAAGCGGCGTACGGCGTCATCAAAGACTCCAAGTAATTAGCGATTAGTCTAGAAAAATGGCCTTTCAAATGGTTGAATTAGATATTTATTCAAATTTTTTAGGGATATGAACGCAAACTGCAGGATCTACGCCCTGCCGTCGCTATGTTACAGTATTTTGCCGGAGTGCCGCACCCCGGACGAGACCAACAGTGTCTACTTTGCCAACAGGGCGGCCCACGAGCTGAAGCAGCGCCAACCAAAGAGGAGCAACAAGAGGAAAAAACCGACGAAGCCCAGCACCACTGTGAATCCGAATTTAAACTACCTCGAGACAGACGTCGCCTCTTCCACGCCATTCACAGTTTATTTTACGGGCGACGCCACTCCCGTGGTGGACGCCTTCTCAGGGAGAATGGTGCCCAAGACCACGGACGAGCTCACGAGGCGGCGACGACAGAGCGAGCCGCAGCGACAAAACAAGCGCTTCCCTCCAACGAAAAACACCGAGAATTTGCGACGCATCTGCAGAAACGAGTGCGAATTACTGGAGAATGAGCTGTGTCAAAAGGAATACGCCATCGCAAAGAGACATCCTGCCATAGGACAGAAGCTGACTCTGGAGGACTGCTCCGATCTCCCCACGGACGAAGATTGTCTTCGCCTGGGAATAACTATTGACATTCAGCCGGACGAGTCCTGCTACTGGGACAATGGGGTGAAATACCGAGGAACAACATCCCATTCGTCGTCGGGAAGAAAATGCATCAAGTGGGCGCTTCTCATGAAAGAGATTGCTGACTTCCCAGAACTAGCTGGTCAAAACTATTGCAGGTAAATGACTTTTATTATCCTATAGTAAAAATACAATTTGTTCTTGAAAATAGTTTGATAGAAAATTTATTGATCACAGTGTATAGGGTTTATTACATTTTATACAATTATTTAACTAATCTGAGACAAACTAAATTTTGACGATTTGAATAATAATTAAAAGGTAAAAAAGGATCATAATACTTATTTACTTTGTGAAATTGCGTTATGTAAAATCCCCAATTACCTTCCTAGTTCGGTCAAGTTATTATTTTGTCATTTATATTCCAAACATATTTTTGTTGTTATATACTCAAGCGAAAGCTTTTTCACTCGACTGACAAAGTAATATATTACCTACCGTTACTTTAACTACTATTATTATCTTTCAGGAGTAAAAAACCACAGTTATTTCTAGTAACTTGAAGCCTAAATAGTAATCATGTCATTTAAAACGCCATGGTACAATTTAGTTAAATTAATTGTAAATTATATTTCATAATCATTCAACTACAAAAAGAAATCTTAAATTTAAACTTACTTAACTAAAGTTCTAACTCTGATCATAGTATTATATTAAATTAAATTTTTTCATTACCAATTCCATTTTTTTTTTATTATTACTCTACAATAGTAAATTATAAAAATTGATAACTTTCAATACTTAAATATATGGCTCTCTTTAAATATTTAGAAATCCTGGAGGTCAACAGCCGATGCCTTGGTGTTATGTGGATAATTTGAAGAATGAAAAGGTGGTAGAATTATGCGACATTCCAAAATGTTCTGACCAAGTGTGGCTCTACGGGATTGTCTTGGCCGCCGGAGCTTCCTTCATTGTGTGCATCTGTGTCTGTTTATTGTGCTGTCGTAAATGTCGCAAAAAGGATATGACAAATATCCAGAACATGAATATTCCGAATGCGGATAAGAATATTTATGGGAACTCGAGGCTGAACAGTCCAGTTGAGATGACCTCATTGCTGAATACGGGCCAACAGCCTGGCATCATTCCAGCGGAGAATAATGTAAGAAATCCGACGCGACCACATCAACGAGTAACTCAATATTCGTTGCGAGACGTTCGATTTGTGGAGGAGTTGGGAGAGGGTGCCTTTGGGAAGGTGTACAAAGGCGAATTGGCGAAACCGAATGGAGATAAGTTGTTTGTGGCGGTGAAGGCGTTAAAGGAGAACGCTCTGCCCAAGCAACAGGCCGATTTTCGAAGAGAAATCGACCTGATTAGTGACCTTCGCCACGACAATATTGTCTGCATTTTGGGCGTCGTCCTGGACGAAGAGCCTCTCTGCATGCTGTTTGAGTACATGACCCAAGGTGACCTCCACGAGTTTCTCATTGCCAATTCACCCACCGAAAATCCACCAGGACTGAACCAACTCCAGTTCTTCAGTATCGCCACCCAAATCTGCGACGGAATGGATTACCTGGCTGGTCATCATTACGTACATAGGGATCTTGCCGCCCGAAATTGTCTCGTTGGAGATAATCTCACCGTCAAAATCTCCGATTTTGGATTGAGTAGAGATATTTACAGCTCCGATTATTATCGGTAAGAAGATTATTCTATTTTTCAACAATTAGTAGTTTTATTTTTTATGTATGTATAAATAATGAATTACTGATTTTTACAATTCTGTGATAAAATCAAAAGTTCTTCATATTTGAACACTGTTTAATTATACATTTTTGAATACCCGCAAATAATCACATTCGTGTAATTACACAAAAGTAGAATGGAAGCAAATATATTAGTGCCGGGATGGCTTCTTATCCTCAACTATTAAAAATATAACTTAATATGTTTTTTAATTATAATTTCAGGGTTCAAACCAAATCACTCTTGCCTGTCAGATGGATGCCGTCAGAGTCGATTTTATACGGAAAGTTTACGACAGAGAGCGATGTATGGTCATTCGGGGTTGTCCTCTGGGAGATTTACAGTTTTGGATTGCAGCCGTATTATGGCTACAGTAACCAGGAGGTGATCAATATGGTGCGATCCAGACAACTCCTACCCTGTCCCGAGGCCTGTCCTAGCTCAGTTTATACCCTCATGGTGGAGTGTTGGCACGAACAAAGTATAAGGAGGCCCACTTTTGCTGAAATCGGACATCGATTAAAAGTGTGGTACCAGCAGGCACAAAAAAGTAAGGTTTATTTTTATGTATACTATATATCAATCAATTCTAATAATTTAGCATTATATAATTAATAAATGCAATCATTCGTTTTATTTAATTAGCATATATTAGCAAAATTCTCAAATATTAACTTTCCTTTTACAGAAGAACAAGGCGAAACCTTGGGAGGCCGAGGCAGCCGTAAGGGCTCTGTTGCCTCGTCAGCGGGCGGAATAACGGCGAACAACTTCACCTCATCACGTACTGTCCACTCGTACAGTCAGCACTCTCTTCAACGGGGTTCTGGTGGACAAAATGGACCAAATCAGCTTAACAGCATTTCGACAGCCGTTGGATTCGTGGAACCGTCGACGGCGCCCAATCCAACGAGTCATCACATGTCCCTGGATCGACAAAACAGCCACCACAGTCAGAGTGGGGCCCACTTCCACAGCAACAACTCGCTCCAGTCGCACAACCAACAACCGATCTCACCGAATCACAACCGATTCCCAACTCAAAATACTCCCAGCAATCGAAGCTTGAAGCAGCGGTAGGCGACGACGATGATCTCCAATATTGTTGTTCATATACATACTGTGCTAGAGAAGCAAGAATCTCTTTATTCAAATACTCGTCAACTACACACAACCAATTTAAAGACTTGATTTTAACATTAGACTTGTAAGTTAAAGTATTTGATTTATTTTATATGCGTTCACCAAAAATGATTGTACTTAACATTTATAATTTTTTAAATAGAACATTGACTTAAATAAATGAATGTTTATGAGAATAAATTGGTTTATTTTGTTTTATCTCTAATTGAAACAGCAATGAACAAAATCTGCTGGATTACAAACGATTTTTAGATTTTCAGTTCAGAAAGTGTTAATAAATTAATAATGTTGTAGTATTGAGACAATCGGCTTCTAGAAACAAATCCTCACTCACATATATAAATACAAAGAATGATCACCGGCCTAATGCACCATCGTGTTCCTTGTAGTGATTGGTCGTCCTCCTCACATAGGTGTTTTTCCTAAAGGAGGTGGGAAGGATATATGTGCCATCGACAACTCTCAAGAAGTTAGCATAGTTCAAATACAGTATAAGGTTTAAGGTTAGTAAGAATATCCAGTAAAATGATAAAAAAAAAAACTAATATTATTTTTGCAAATAAAAGGGGTTTTTAAAAGAATTTAACATATCTTCACGGAAATGAAGAAATTGACATTCACAACACTCCTGATACTAACTAATATAATACACAGGCCTGGATTAGACTAGGGGCAGTCGGGG
>JXOV01042884.1:0-13294 GCA_001014945.1 Clogmia albipunctata
ATAAACATTTATCTATCTATCTATCTATCTAAATGAGAAATTACATAAAGTTGTTATCAGGGCGATATAATTTCTTATACGAGTATTACTTCCTGAGAGTTTTATAGGTAAATAAATGTTCGCGTATAAATTAATTCTCGAAACGGTTATTTTCCCGGATTAATCTTTATTCACAAAATGTTTGAGATATAAACAGTTCAATGAGTTGAATAATATAAATTTACAATCAACTTTATCTACATTTCGGAAATATGGTAATTTAAAAATTCAAAATCATATTCAAATAATTAGAATTCGACAAATTCCCTTTAATTTGAATAAATAAATATGGCTGAATAATCCCAAATTCTGGAAATAAGTAATTATGATGAGCTTATTTAGGCAGCTATAATATATACTCATAAAGAAAAGGAAGAAAATGGCGTCCATAAAAAAGGACTCTTTACAACAACACCAAAGTGTTTCGAAATAATAAATTGTCTTGTGAGAAAGACAAGGCTTAAATTTTAGCCAATTATTCCCACTTTTTTGCCACGAGTTTTAAATGTTCGAAGGGAATTTTAATTTATTCCTTATGAATTGCGTCGAATTAATAAAGCAAGTGCCGTGCGCTTTCTTTTGCCATGTAAAATTCAGGGAATTCAGAAGGGCTGCAAAATTACGAGTGTCACAAAAATCTTACATTTTTTACTTGCAAATCAAGTTACACTTATTCATTCGTGCCAAAGGGCTTTGATGTACATTTTGTTAATTTTCCATTTTAAGCTAATTACTTGTTTGGTTTTTATTCTTCGGGCAATCTACCCTTTACGGGGAACCTTTTAAGAAATTTCAAATTCAGTATTCATGTAAATTACTAACAAAACAACCATTCATAATAAAACAAACCCCTAATACAGTTTTTCGGTTGGTATTATATTTTAAAACTTTCAAATTTAAGGGAGGTATTAATGGCAGTAAATTTGCAGAATATTCACTTCTTTATTAGCCAACAATTGAACAAAACAACAACAACCAGACTGACATCAAATTTTAATTCAGAAGAATTTAAGTGTGTTTACCAGTTCATGTTGTTTTCATGCTTAAAAACTTAATCAGCTAATTAATATTTAAATTAACCGGTCCGGAGTTCCAACCTTGAGAGTCCTACCTTTACTCAAATCGCTTAATCGTGGGTCCTGTTTATAAGGAACTTTTTAATTAAATTGGCCCGAAAAAATGTATCCCTCTCTGTCCGTTCAATAATTTAATTTAGGAAAGACGTTCTTCGTTTTACTCCTTTATTGGAGCCACAGGCTTTAGCTTTAGTCTGCGTAGCTTTAATTTAATTAATCAAAATTAAATTCAAATATATAATATCCGCCAACTCTGAGCCAGGAGGCCTTAGAGCTTCTGAGCTGTTTCAGATAATGTGATTATAAATGAGTTATACAAGTTGCTAATTTTGCAATTGCTCAATTTGTGTCATTATTTGGCAAAACATCGTTCAATATTAATTGCCGTGCGCGCTTAGGCTTTTATAATAATTAAAATTCCGCATGTCAACCGGGTCCTCCTAATCGATCAATCTCAATTAGAGTCCTGAATAATAATGCAAAATGTTTGGGATGTGATGTGATGCGTTGATTAAACAAATTATTAAAGCCGCACGGCAGCGGTGGTGGTGGGATGAAACTCTGCTGATCCCCAGCTGATGCGGTGGTTAATCAAATATAAATTGGGTAGTTATAAAGTTGGAAATCTCTTGTTGACGTGGTCGATCCTGCTGCTGATGCTGTTCTCTTCCTGCTGTTGCTATTATTCTCCGTTCCCTTCCGTAATTATCCAAAAACAATAGAACAAAGCCACACAATCAGATGGTGCATTTCAGCCATCCAGAGTCAAACAGATAACGTATCTGTCGGAGGGAATTTGATTTGATGAAAAAGCTTCTAGCTTTTGATCGTTCTCATGCTGTCGTTGTCATCAGCTAAGACGGAACTCTTAATTCATGGCCGGACTCTTGGGAGATTCTAATGTTTGAGCAAAATAAGATTATGTGAATTTTGTTTCTGGCTGGCGGATGACAACTTTCGGCAATTTCTCCGACATAATTGAAACGGACACGGATTCTGGGACCGAACATTTTTTTCCTCGTATCTCAGTTTCGGGAAATAATTTTCTGTCATCCACAATTTCACTGGAGGCAATGGCAAATTTCTTTAACTGCTCCTCTTATTGAGACAGGCACCATCTCTCCCACAGAACTGTTTTTATGTTAATTTGTGCTGCGAAACAACACAATGACGACACTTCATTTTATTTTTGTGCCATAATGCTCTGTTTAATGAATTTTCAGTGTCAGGACAACTCATCCCGGTGCTGTAGTTCAATTATGTGAAAATCCCTTGGATGCTAATAAAGTGAGTATATCAATTTTTTGTTCTTAAAAAAAATATTGCAGACAAAGAAAAACCGGGGTTATTATTCTACGCTTGACTGTCGTATTATCCAGGCTATTTTCCACAGAAAAAAAACTTCTACATTAACTAATGGCACTAATTATCAATTTAAATGCCCGCTTCGGTCCCCCGACGTTAAAATGGAAACGGAAATGATTTGCTAACAAAAAATCGCAACATCTTTTTACAGTTACTAATCGCCTTCGAGTCGGGACAAATGGCGTTGTGGGACATGCGGGGAAAGTGTGCCGATATGAGATGGCAATCTGCAGAGCCTCTGCGCTCAGTCTCATGGCACAACGAGGGCAAGCATTTCGTCTCTTCCCATACCGATGGTTCGTTATGTACGTGGCCTTTGAGACCGACACCCAAACCTCAGTTCCATTCCTATCCACACGGTAAGGACCAGCCTAGCCAGCGCTAGCATATCCGGAGGGATGGCAACGGGGAGATACAGATTTTCTATTATCTCCTCTTCATACCGGCCATCATTGTAATTCAATTCCATTAATCAAATGTATCTCTAATGGCAGCCAAAGTGACCAAAGAGGGCAAGCTGGAGTCGTGCAAGCCGATACATAAAGTGGAACTAAGGACGTCCAGGACGAGCGGGGAGACGTACACAATGTTTTCGGGGGGGTTGTCGATGGAGAAGGGAGGCAAATCGCCCTGCATTACTGTGTTACAGGGGAAGGCCACCACGGTCCTGGAAATGGAGCATCCGGTTGTCGATTTTATTACAATATGTGAAAGTCCTTGGGCTAGTGGTGAGAGATACACTTAAAGTATACAGATGTCAGACTAACGCAATTTAACAATTTGTTATCTTCTTTCTCTTTTATGCTCTCTTTTTCGCAGATATGCAAGAACCTTATGCAATTGCTGTGTTGTTACAAAATGATTTAGTTTTAATAGATTTATTGACCCCTGGATTTCCTTGTTTTGAATCGCCTTACCCAATGGACCTTCATGAATCACCAGTTACTTGTTGCACTTATTTATCTGACTGTCCATCTGATTTAGTTCCAGCATTCTACTCGGTAATTAGCTCTCTTTTGTGAAACCAAAGCGGTTTCGCCTGTGTGTATATGTCTATTTGGAGCGCATTTCAATTGATTGATAATTGATTTAGGTTGGCCGCAACCCAAGCAACAGGCGGATGGGATTTTCGGACCGGGAGTGGCCCCTCTCCGGTGGTGAATGGTCACCGGCGTCGTGCTCATATTCGGAGATCATAATTACAGGCCACCAGGACGGTTCAATCAAGTTTTGGGATGCCAGTGCGGGAACGCTGCAAATCCTGTATAAACTGAAAACGGCCAAAATATTCGAGAAACCTCGCACAAAGTCCCTGGACGGCAGTGACGAGGATCCATTAGCTATTCAATTAATTTACCTATGCCCTGAATCAAGGCGGTTGTGCGTAGCTGGCGCTAATGGCCATGTGATATTATTTAAATTTAGGAAATTGGAGTGTACCTCGGAGATCCTTTGTCTAGAAATACCAATCACTTATGAGAATTTCGATGACGCGGAACGGAGTCCGGATTACGAATTTGTTGGCCGGCCACTGACAAAACAAACCGATTCTGCGGATGCGGAGAAGAAGGTGAGTCCTCGATTTAATTGCTTCCACATTGCTCTCTTTCTCTTTATCCACTGAATGGCTATTCATTTATAAAATATTCATAGAACGATGGCATTTTGCGAGTTCGTCAGGGTCCATTGCGAAAACCCCCCGGATTCCAAGCTCAATTAGTGTGCGTTTCACCAAGTGCGAACGGCTCACATCCCGGACAAATAACTGCAATATCGATAAATTCCAATTACGGCCTGTACGT
Source organism: Clogmia albipunctata (assembly GCA_001014945.1). Taxonomy (NCBI): domain Eukaryota; kingdom Metazoa; phylum Arthropoda; class Insecta; order Diptera; family Psychodidae; genus Clogmia; species Clogmia albipunctata. The sequence goes on from JXOV01042884.1 coordinate 4,283, forward strand.
ATCCACAATCTAATAATGTTCATCCGAATCAAATGCTTTCTTTTAATCAATACCGTTTTACATTACTATCATCCCCCGAAAGCCTGGCGTATGGAAGTGAGCATGGACTTGTTATTGTTGATTATGTACAAAAAATTTGCCTATTGAATGTGGCGAGTCCGGATCTGTACGGCGCTCAGGACCCATATTCGAGAGCGCCTCGAAGTCCCAAACGTATCGATCCACCCACATATCGGGACGAACAAACGCGTTCACCCAGCATTGACCAGGTAACCAAATTGATGCCGAACACATTTTATTATAAATTTATCTCAACCACATACCGTTAAATCTGTTCAGTCCAACAATGGTTTCTGGCTTGTTTAGCTTATTTTTGTTTTTATTATACAATTTTGGCCATACTTTTTGGTTTTGAATTAAATTTAAATGATATTATGACTATTCCAACCAAACGGATTCTGTTTTTAGTTATTGCGGTTTTTATCTATCTCTCTATCACACTCTGTCTGTCAACTCTCATATTGTACTTGTTGTTACAGTCATCGCATACCAGAAGAGAAGTAATCATGAATCTTAATTGTTCTTTCTCGAAAATTTCTCAGCATCGCTCGTTCCATTTTATCAAAAATGTAAAATATGTTTTTTGCCAAGAAAACGACCAACCAAATACTCCAATAAAAATAATATTACAAGATTACGGAAACCTTTGGGAATTTTGCTAAAATTCTGTGCTCTTGTAGACGTTTAAATCTGCTTGCGCTGCTGACACTTTTTATAGTTTAGATTACCGTTGCGGATTTTGTAAATTTTCCTGAAAACTGTCTCTAAGATTACTATTATACATACCACTACTATTTTCCCAAACTAATTGGCAATAATAGTGACTCTAAATATACATTCTAAAAGTGTATTGTCTTGGTAATTGGCTCTGTTTTTTGTATCAAAATTATTGGGTGAATTTCTCTGTAAAATTAACAGTAACTATTAATTATGAAAATTATTACACACGGCTATTTGTAACACGTTTAGCTAAATGAGTTGTCGTCGAGTCCCCAAAAAACGCCAACCAATAACCCAGTAGAAAGTAGCAAAAATTCGTCACGAGCCCCATCCCCGGCCCTGGAAGCGCTGGAGTGTATTTCTGCAACAGTGGCTCCACTGTCGTCGGGTTCGGTGACACCAACACCGACTGCAGCGACGGGCGGCGAGGCAACGACAGAAGACGGTGCCAAAATTGAGACGGGACAGATGCGACGTAAATCGTCCACGTGGAAAGCTTTCAATATCAAGAAGCAATTGATTAAAGTCGATTCGAAAATTCGAAACACGTTCACCAATACCCCCGAGGTGATCAATACGACAGCATCAGCGTCGTCGTCCAATCCGGGCACAGGTGAAGTGACGTCTAAAAGCGGTTCCGTATTTTATTTCGCCGCCCCCGAAGGGACATCTTCCTTATCGCCCATCGAAATGTCCCCTCCTCAGTCGATTGGCGGCGCTGGTGACCATAACAAGGTTAGTGAATCGGAACATGAACCTACCTCAAGCCACTTGAATCGTTCCGAGTACCTGGAACAGATTGAGAGTGAAATAGTCCAGAGTTTAAACGAACTGCAAGCAAGTGATAGCAATAATGTGGAGACCAAGTTAGAAGACCGGTATTCTAGTGATAACCCAGCAACGTATTCTAGTCCAGCTAGTCGACAGCTATCCAATACGGTGGCGTCCAGTGTCCCAAAGAGTATTCTGAATAGTGGTGGCGATAACCTGGCCTCGAACTCGGCCAGCGGTTCACCGAGCAATAAACGGGTGGAATTTATAGAAGAGCCAGCGCAGGTTGTAAATATTTTATACCAGAACGAGGGTGGCAACATATCAAGACCGGTGGACCTGCCGCTTTTCAGTGATGATGCAGCGGCGGCGGCGGCAGCGATGGAGAACCGCCCGGTGGCACCCCCGCGAATCGGACGCTTTAAGAATAACAAGCAGCGCTTACTGTCCGTGCCAAATATTAAATACACGAAACAGCAAACGGATTTTCCGCAACGAGGTAAAATGAGTGTCGGCCACAAAGATTCAATGTCAAATTTGATGGCTGGAGGTAATGGAGGAGCCGTGGGCCCGAAAGATGGATCTACATCGTTTGCGGGCAATTTTATGAGGCGCTTCAGTAAGTATCAACTTTGAACAAACAAACATACATAAATACTACTAAAAACTACCCTAAGTATTTTCACCGGTAAATGGGATGTATAATTAATCATAAGTTAATCTAATTAAACAAGCACAACGGCAACCAAAAACCATTTGGCAATAACCTAATTACCGAAACTAACTTTATGTGCGTGTCCCTTTTGTCGAGACTTACTTGTGAATAAATTGATTGCTTTCGATTTCGGTGTTGGTGGAGGGGCGGGCGCTCATTCCGTGCTTCTGATCATTTGTAAACCACAGCGAAGAACTGGAATAACCAAATAGCAATAAACACAATTAAAAAGTAATTAAATCCAAAATAAAAATGATAACCGATAAAACAGCTGCTCAATAATGTGATTTGTACAAAAGTTTTAGAGCCGTTTTCTTGATAGTTTTATTTTTATATGGCTCTCTAGAGAGCTCTTAGACGAGATTGGTTCCTTAATATTGGTCCTGAGGAGGATGGATAACTAATGAATTGGTCTCTCTAAAAGTAATAGTTTCTATTAAAAGTTAATTTTAGTTGTGGTTCAACTAGTTTTAGATTATTTAGAGTTTACTTGGTTGATTTCAAAAGTGCCTTAGAGAAGAATGTGCATCAACTCTGTTCAGTATAGTAGTGGTTCTTTCTTGAAATTAGTTTTGATTACAGTAACAAACAACTTTACTGTAATTTTGCTGCTCAATTCGACTGCTGCTGGTCCCTTGTTTTCAGTCTCGCTCTATTGTCGTCTTTAACTGGCCAGACAGCCCGAAGCAAGGCAATAACAGTAAAGTTTTGTATTACAAGACATTAGACATCTAAAGGCTCTAATTCCACTGGAAACCGAAAATCATCGGAAATTGCATGCCATTCTACAATTAAAGGTTGTACATATGTTGAGGTTTTGTTTGAATGTTTTATTGATTTCTTATTTTTCTACTTACACTTTAAATCTATATACATATATTTTATAACATAGTTACACGTCCACAATATAATAGCAAACAAAATTACAAAACACAACACACAATACAAAACAATATATAGCCACTTAAGGGTCAAGAAATCGATTCGAGGAGAGAAGAAATCGTGCTACACAAAAAATAAAATCTTACTTCTTACAGAAGGAACACAGTATTCTGAATACAAAATGTTTCTTTTCTGATCGGAACCTTTCACTTCCATGGCTTTTCATTTTCCAATTGGCAACCCAAAGTTCTTTGGTTACACTTTACCTGTTTACGAAGGCATTGTGTTCAGAGGAGTGAGAATTGCTACTTTGGACACAGTGCAACCACACAAAATAAAAAGAAATTAAGGAATAATTTCGCTTCTGGTAATGGTTTGACTCAATTCCAGTATTTAAACCGAATAAATTCCCTTTTCTAACCGCCCCTGACTTTGCACCATATTATTATTTGTAATTCCTCCTTTCTCTCGTGTCTTCCTCTTTCTGCCTATCTGACCAATTCTATCTTGACTCAATTTTAAATTCATTAAATGGGATTCATTTTGCAGATCGACTTGCAAATTCCGGAAATTAACATTCTAATTTGTCCATCAATTTCAGAAATGCATATATATAGTATTTTATATACATATACGATTAAATTAGTCGCAGAAATATTTTTGGTTATTTTTTTTTGCCTACCCATTTATTCATGCAATAAATTGTATTATATGCCAAATGAAATTTAATACAATTTTCCTCCCCTCCAATTAATTAGGATTCGTCCGAATCGGATGATCAAAACTGCCTCAAATATTTATTTGGAGATTTTTTCGGTAATTAAACAAAATGTAAATATAAAAAATTAATTACACACATAACAAGTTTTATCGAATTAAAACATCATTCAATTAACATAGATCAAATAGCGAGCTCTTTTCTATTATTTTATGGTTTGGAATAACTAGTGTTCATTGGTGCTGTAAATTAGTGAAGAGCAAAAGTTTGCCAACAATATGAAAATTCGCATCACACTTGTATATTTATTATTCAAATAGTTTCGCATTTTCGCTGTAGTCAACTCTAGTTTATATGCATTTTCTTAATTAATTATTCCAAAACAGAGAACATCCATTTTCAGAAACAAAGTCGATGTGCAATTTGGTATCGTCATTTTACGGTTCCACGAAATATGAGTTGAATTTATTATTTTTCTGCCATTTTTTTGCATTTAATTTGCACTGTTTTTCTTCCATTTGCGTCATTTAATTAAAATTGTTTATTATCATCGTAGTGCAGCTCTTTCGGCTCAGTCTACAGTGTAGATTTCATGATGAGCCAATAAAAGTGCAAATATTTTCGATTTTTGTTCGTTACGTATTATTTTCCAATATTAATTCGGTTTCGCAATATTTTTACGGTTTTGTTTTTAATTAAATCTTCACCACCACAATTTTATTAATATCGATATGAAACAACAATAAGGATTATAACTGTACTTTATAATTGCGGTCATAATTGAAAAACAACACAGGTGTAGTTATTAATGTAAATCTCCGCCTTGATTACATTCATAAACGTCATGAGGATCAATTTGTCTAATTGAACAAAACACGACAACGTATAATTATAAGGATTCAAAAGCAAAAAAAGAGCAACATTTTAATTATGGTTCACGTTTGATTTAAAGAGTTATGTCAATAACTTGTATCGATTTTTAACCCACATCAATTATTAAACAGTGCTCGGATTTCTAATGCAATCGTTCAACTGAATCGAACGTCTCTTTAAAGGGTATACATTTTTGATGAGGTATATCGAAAAACTGTTTAAGATTTTTTGTTCCGATGGCAAAATTCAATTCTAGTTCATAAATTATTGCTACAAGGGACGATTTTAGATGGAGCATTTGTTTGAAATGCACATCTCGATGACAAATGTAATTCCTTACTTCCTTTGTCGAAAAAGTGACCAGAATAATAACGCTGTTAAAGTTTTAATTAAAGTCATTAATTATTTGCACAGAACGGATTGCACTTGTGTCCTAATTAAAGCGACAATTGGTTCGTGCGGTCAAGATGACCTTTGTGAACGGTAGATCATAGGCGAGTTCGGTTTCGTTTGAACTAACCTGTTGAAGCCTTTCAATCATGGCCCAACTTTTAGTTGTATACATGATGATTATATACTTATATTGTGATGCTCGGTAACCACTGACTGACTGACTTTGAAATGGAAAATTAAATGCCAACCCTGGTATTGTTTCTCTAACCCATCCAATCCCCAAATCAGATGAACGGACTGTGTGGTGGTGGGACGGCGGGCGGAGGAGGTGTATCGTCGTCTGCGGCAGCGGCTGCGAGTGTCTCCTCCATACAGGAGCGCATTAGCGGGGGTGGTAGTATGAGTAGTAGTGGCGGTGGTTCTATAGTTGGTGTTAGCAATTCCGGTGGTGGCAGCGGTGGTGGTGGTTGTGGAGTGAATCAAGGCTCTGCGGCAGTAACTGGTGGCAGTGGCGGAGTGGGTGGCAGCTGTGGGTCCGCAGTAGCTGGCACGGGCAGTCCCAGTCGTCGGGGCTGTCCCACTGGGCTGCCACAGTCGATGATCTCCGGCGGACCGGACTCTTTGCGCAAATCCAGGTCACAAGGTGGGAAGAAGTTGCAAAAATGTCTATCAACTGCATCGTACGGGGAGGAGAGCTCACTAACCCGACCTCAGATGACACCACTGTCGCATAATCTACTAGTCACGCGGCAGTATTGCAGTTTTGGTAGTACCACGTCCTAATTTTTGCTCCTCCTATGATTTTTTCGTTTTATCTCAATTCGATTCGGTTTCGATTCTATTTCGTTTCTTATCAATCTAGTTGATATATAGAAAGGATAATATTTGGTTCCCCTTTACTTAGTTTTTGTAAATAGAGTTTTATCACATCAAATATTTAAGTTGTTATCAATTGAGTTTTGTAATTTGCAGAATAAAAAAATGAATCCAGAAAATGGCAAATTTAATTATTTGTTGTGATGGTTTCATTTTTTAATTTTAGATTTTAGTTATAATTTCATTAATTACAATCATTCCATTTTAGTGTTTATCGTAACGTAGACTCGTTTTAATCATTTTCTATATAAACTCACTTAGTTATCTCATTATGATAAAATCCCTGTAAATATGTTATTGGAAATTTTGAATATATATGAAAAATACTGATTTCTTTCCCATTTTATTGTTTGATGTTCATGGCTTCTTAACAAACAATCGAATACAAATCCAAACCAAAAACGCAAATCACACATAATCAAAAATCGAAAATTGGAATTCGAAACGATTTACAGATCGAGGTCAAGCTATAGGTAAAAGTACCAATTTGTCAATTATAATATTATAATCATTATTGTTTTAAGTAAAGACAAAGAAATTTTCGATTCGTAAACGAATTGTGCGATGCATTTGCCTAATTAGTGCCTCTGTTTTTCCTTTTGATTTTTAGCGATTTTCATAGTCACGGAAAATTTTCGAATGATTTGCAACTACAGACTGTTTAAATAATCTGACTAGAATTGTAGTTTTGACAGTAGTTTTTGCCTTTCGTTGTGAACAGAAAAGATCAATTTAGAAATTGTGCTTGACCATTTCCAAAATTTTTATTTTTAAACACACCTAAGCACTCGACTCGCTTCTACATAGTCGTACCTTCTTGATAGGTTTGGTAGAAAGTTGTGTCCCCCAAGATAAAGTGGTTTTTAACTTAACAAAGACCAATTACAACACTTTAAGTGTAAACTTTAGACCCCGTTTAGATGATGAATTTATATTTTTAATTGTCGCAATTTGAACCACCGTAATCTCCCGATTTTCTGTCCGGTTGCCGCAGTTACATTGCATGCTTGTTAAAAAATGTAGTGATTTATTGAATTAATTATCTTCATTAGATTGTAACACGTAACCCCTTTAGAGTACATTATAAATTAATTTCATTAAGGGTGTCACGAATAATCGGGGATTCATTTCCATGTTCATACCATTCTGTATCACTTAAAAATTTTAATTCGAAATTTTTAAACTTTTCTATGTTAAAACAAATTATTATTCTTTAATATTTTTCAACATATTTCTACACTCAAAAAATTATGCTTCAGAAACATTTCAAGAGTTTGAATAGTTTTTAATATTTCTCTAATGATACAGAATTATGAATAGGGCGGGATATTTAAGTAGTTCCAGATTTTTGTGTCACACCCTTACTTAATATAGTAGATTCAATCTTGTACAAATTCTCATTATCATGTTTTATCATTTAAAATTATGGTTTATTTAATTTAATTTGAAAAAGTATATATTTTGATTTTTTAAATGTAAATTGTGTCACCAATCTCTAAACGACCTTACACATTTTCTTTCCTAATCTTCTCTATATATTTTCCCAATGTCTCTATTGAAATATTATTGTTCTTTCCAAAATGATCGTAATCGTTCAAAATCCCAGTCCTGTGATGTGGTACTATCTAAAACTATATATATTCAATTCCCTAAAGAACACACCAACTTGGTTATTTTCATTTCTATGATTCAGCATAGAGAATAGTTCTTTTAAAGTCTCCTTATTGTGTCACTATATTTAAATGTGATTGTTCTAGAATATATATAGAAATTGTGTCAAACTATGTGTTTATCGCATTCTGGTGCAATTTCTATGCAACTTTACTAAAACTACAGACAAAGTTTGTGTTGAACCCTCCCGAACCCGTGCAACAACCGAATAATTAGCAAAATAATTTCTATTTGTAATGGAATAGAAACAAAATGTGAATCTGTTACACATGTGGTGTTTTCCTGAGAGTAAAGTGTCAAAATTCTATTTACACATAAATTTATATAGTTATCTAATTATCTTACTGTACATGTCTATATTATATATACAAATTTATAATTATAAAATACGATTATTACCTCCGAGTCTCTGTGCATCAGTGTCTATTCAACACATATTACATGACTTCATTGTTCTACCAAAAACATAAATATGAATAGTCTATGAATGGGGTGTTGACTACTGCAAATTATTTACTTAATTCTACTCTAATATATAATTGTGTAGAGAATTAACGCTTGATTGCAATGACATTATGTTGTGCACCGCGCGATCTTTATTTAGGCCAAAAGTCAGCAACACCTCATTTAAATGTTTTAATTCAGTGGAAATGGCACAATAAAATGCGATTTATCGTGCAATTTTCAAGCCATGTCTCTTTGTTTTATGAAATTCAACCCATTCTATTATAATTGCTATATATATTATAACATTTATACATTGATTATTTGAAACAAAATTTGCATTTTATTCTTATGGACTTTGGTTTTGAATTTCAAAATAATGGACTTTTCACTCGACTTTTATCAATTTTATATTTATTTCATAATCTGTTTATACATATTGATTTTACTTTATATATATTTCTTGAAAAAAGGGTGTTATATGTTTCTGATGTGTCTATCAGATGTAGTAGTATTATTATTGGTGGGTTCTTCCGAGCAGTGTTTTGAACAGATCGGATTATTATTGTGTTTTGTAATTTTGAAAAGAGCCCATTATTGATGCAACCATTCTAAATGCATGCTGTCTAAATGTGTAGTGAATGTATGTTTTTGCACAATGCACAAATCGCACAATTAACGAGGTTTGTTCAATGGTTAATTATCAGTTCATTTGCACCGAATTATTATACTATACAATTGAAAGAAGGTTAAATAAATTGCAGGGAATCAGTCTAGTGGTAATTGTTGTTATGGAATTTTAAACTGTATTACTTATCATAATTGACATGAGATTTGAACTTTTAAAAATAAATGCATTATTGAAATAGTTATTTTCAACATTGTATTG
>JXOV01042885.1:0-18695 GCA_001014945.1 Clogmia albipunctata
ATCTATTCTCGATTGGTCCGCTTAATAACAAAATTTGAAATCAACTCCTAAAAATAATAGCATAACGTTTTTAAACATAATACTAAATAAATTATATTTTAAAAAAAATATGTAAATTGCAATAAAAAGATGGTATTCCTCTTCACAACAATAAGATTCGCTCTAATATAACCGACACTTTAAAATGTTATGTTACTGCATCAAATTGCTTAAATTATATTCATTTTATAACAGACAAATTTTAAATTGCTAATTGAAATTAATAAAACACTTCAATATTACATAATAATATTTAATAACTACATTTTAGTATTGAAATATATAATTGTTGGTTATATGTTAAATTTATTATTATGAATCTTTTACAGGCTAATTTTAAATTGAATTTAAATTTTATTTATAAAAAATTAACATTATTATTTTATAAATATCATCAATGGAAAGTGTTTGTAATTTACTTGTAACAAATCTATGGTGGATTTATTTTCAACGAATACATAGTACACTTGTACAGTTAAAAACTATGACGTCAATGAGAGAATAACAAGTACATAGAGGAGAGAAGATGAGAGAACACCAGAATTCGAATTGACAATTTATTCTCAGACTGACAACAACACTTTATTGAAAATACGATTAAACTTTTCTTCTTTCCCAATTTTAATGACATTTTTTTATATCTATAACATCATTACAACAATTATGGTTATAGTATCGGAGCTCACCTTTGGCATTTCAGACGCGCATGCACCCCAAACAACCCCTCAACGTCGTTCATCTAATACACACTCTAATTAAAAGCTCACATTTAAGCATACAATTGGATGGTGATAAGCATATATGCAATTGCATTTCCGCATACCTTAAATTTGAATTTAAATTAATTATTTATGTTTCTAAAGCATAAACAGGAAAAATTCAATACCAATATCTAAAATCGAATCACAATGGAAATAAATATAAAAAATATACTCACTCAAGAATTGTATTTTATTTTTGATTACAAGTTATTATTTGTCCATTAAAAGTTCTTTTAGGAATATCATCCCAATTATAAAACATAATTATTTATCTTTAAACTTGGGCTAAATAAACATAAGCACATAAAACCCCTAACCCTATAAAACAATATGTTATGTATATATACATTTTACAATTCTAAAATCTCAATCAAAAGTTGATTGACAATATTTAAATTTTTCCCATTATTTTATCATTTAAAAATGCTCCAAAACCCTATAACTGTGAAATTTAATTAATGACCTGTACTAAAATTACTATCAAATATCTCCCGAGCAATTGAGATTAAACATTAAATGTTCCATAAACAAATTATTACATTTTAACTGACATATAGTACACAAGGAAATTGAGTTACGATGCCATCGTGGAGGAATTATCCTGTAAATGCCTTTACATACCACAAAAGAAAGCGAATCGATAAGACCACACCATCAATTTTATGGTTTCACGGATGAATAAAGAACAGTTTCAGACCATTAGAAACAAATTTCTATGCGCAAAATTTCATTAAATTTGACCACCAAAAATGTAATAATTCATGAAAAAATACACAATAAAACGGTTAAGGCACTTATTAAATTTATGAGTACTAATCTGTTGCAAATTAGGTTTTTAATTTAATAAAAAACATTATATTATAAAACAAATGGTTAAAACATCCTATTGAAATACGTACTTAGTATGGTGATGACTATTTTGGGAATAGCATTACAAATTTAGGTCAATTGGGGTGAAACGTGAGAGGATTAAGTTTCATTTCATTTGTGATTCAGTGCATTGAAAATTGATGATTTTGTCCTTGATTCCTTATTTTCCTCTCGGCTCATTTACTTTAAGCGAATAATTACTTATTTTGTGCAATCATCATCACTATCATGTATACAGTTAGTCGCTGGAAAAATGTGGCCAATAAAAACACTATGAAAAATAAACCGGACCCGCAGCCAACATCAATCTTCTTCTGTTCAGTATCCTCCTCCGCAAAAAATACATCTCTCGCTCTCTTTCTCTGGCAATCAAATTTGTTAGCATAAACAAACAGAATACCCGCCAAAAATATTTATAACTTTTCTCTGAAAAATCATCCTCCTGTATGTCCAGGCCCCCACCAAAGAAATTGATGTGGTTGCGGGACAAGTTCGTCCACTTTCAGCAAACGTAAATAAAACACACCGAATCTGAGGGGAAAATGAAAAGTGGACCATTACGTCATAAATTTTATCATTCAATGCATTTGACGTCACTCCTGCCGCTGCTGGATTCGGGTCAACGATTCAATGCTATTACTCGGCGACTTTGGCAGGCTCCACATCGTCATTGTAAAATTGCATCCATGTCATTTACAATAATTGAATTTTCTCATCAAAGGCTTCAGTTTCAAATCAAATGTCGATTAACAGATATTTATCTTAATTATTGTAACAAATAACGACTATTTTTCAGCGAACATTTAATTTATAACAAATTTCCGATGGAGGCTCCTGGTCAATTCGACCTTGTCCCTTTAGTTATTTCATTTCCAGTTTTTAATCCAATTAATACTAAATATCGAAGAACCCACATATGTCACGCAATTATCACAGACAATAAAAAATAAAATGTTATCAATTATGTCTTATATTTCGGTATAAATGAATAACCGTTTTTAATTAATTATTCTAGACCGCGCTGAATTGTCACCAATAAAGTTTTATTAACGTAGCTTATTATATATGCTTATATTAGATTAATTAGATAATATGCCTATCCATAAAAAAAACCTTTTGCAATGCCATATAAAGCTTTTTTCCATGGTTGGACTTTCGTAATGTGGTATTTTTCGCACCCAACTTATTTGTGCTAAAAGGGAGGAAAATTTATACTTTTTAATGAGGAAACGACTTTAAAAATCTGAAAGCATGATTTTTATTGTTTTTTTACAATTGTCTTCGAGATACACTAAAACTTAATAAAAAATGGATTTTAAATTTCTATATTATCAAATCTATTTGTAGACTTTTAGTTCTTTTTTCAATAGTCCTACAAATTACATATTTAGACAAGTAAAAAAAGGGACACTTTACAAAACGCTAATCAACGACAAATATAACTTTTCGATAAAGGATTTCCAAAATAAATTATTCGAAAAATTAAATTAAATTTTTACTATATTTTTATCATTTAAAAAAAATTTTACTAAACACCCTTTTAATAAAAACAATTATTATTTACAATATAATGACGTTCCATTTTCTAATCAAAAGAAGTGTTTTTCATATATAGATAAGAAATTGCAAATAATTTAAGAGGTGATAAAATACAATTACTAATATATATTTTTATACAGCAGTTGATATCGCTATGTGAATTTCTATATCTAAAACAATTTTACCAATACATTCCAAACCAAGATTGAAAAAAATAAACAAAAACTCTTATCAAATATCTAACCACTTTGAAATGTAAAATTTTGCCCAATTGTGTGTAATGTTCAAGCATTTCACACTCATAATTTAAATAAAATATTATCTTGAGACACGAAATTCGGTTATAATGAGGTTCTTGAAATGCCATTGTAGTATATTCGTCTTTTCCTGACAAATATCGAGTGCAAACCTCTTATCTCACAATTCTAAAAGACTAAAGTTTATAGAAAATCGATAAATTGGCGCTGATAAGGAGACTTACGTAGACGAGCAAAAATACAATTAGCTCAGTCGTGAATCAACTTGGAATTACGAGTGACATAAAGAACAATGAACGGCGGCCACCCCAGATCCACAATCCAGGAGGAGTTTGACGAGCTTCTGATCTACGTTTCGGGGCTGAAGAAGACCTTTAATCGCAAATTGGACGACCATTTGTTCATTATACAGCAACAAAATCAAAGACTGGACGACCAGAGTCGGCTTATCGATGAGTTGGCTTGGCAAATACGCGACTTGAGGGCTTCAGTGCGACAAGTGAACGACAAATTTCGAGAACGTGATCGGATTAACGCGAAAAATTGTGACTGTGCTTATGCAAACTGCAACTTGAATAAGTTTTCGAAAAACGAAAGTGTCGACAAATTGACTGTGAAGCCCAGAATAAACAGTAGTGACAGGTTCAGTTCTGTGGTCATTCCAGAGGAGGAGGAGGAAGAAGAAGACTTTGATGTTCAAGTGGAGGAACAAGACTATGAGCCAATTCATTTCAACACTGGGAAAAATGCAGTGGAATCGCTAAGGGATTATGTGCCGAAACCAGCCCAAAGAACGACCAAAACCACAAATTTGACCATTTCAACACAGTATCGTAACGAAAAACGGGAAAATGAAATGATTTCACCAACAACATTATACAGTCGCATCCATCAAAACACCCCAGAAAAGAAAACCCAAATCTTCGATTTCAATAATTTGATGCAAAATTACAAATTTAAGGACGATGACAACGAAGAAGAATTTATAAGACAAAACAGTCAGTTAAAGAGGTCTGTAAGTGGTGCCAGCAACAAAGTGTTGTGTAGTTTATCATCGGCATTGGACGGAAATTATTTGCCTGAAGAACAACAGCTCACCGAAGAGAATTTCATAAGAATTTCACGAACTGTGGTGGACTCCGATTCAGTTCCAGACTACCGCCTAAGTCAAGACTTTGTTTCCAAAAGACAAGCTTTTATATCGCCTAATTCAAAAATACATCAGTCATAATGTGATAGATTTAATAAAATTTTTATATTTTAAAAGTCAAATCGATATTTTCGTGCAATCACTTTCGTTCTCGAGTGTAATAAAAATAACTTTTATAAAATTAGATTATTTTTAACCCCCTTTGATTAATACGAATTATAAGACTTTGTAATAGCATAACACTCACTTTTATCACCACAACTTAATCCATTATATGTTCTAAATTCTTTAAATATGATCGAAATAGCGACATTTTCAGAAAATCGAATAAATTTACACGAAATTTGATGAAACCAATTCATGTTTACCTTCTATGCTTTTGGAAAGGTTTTTTGGTATGGTTTAAAACACATTTTCACTTCAATTTTTGAAAATATCAATCACAGAAAAAAATTCAAAACAAATTTCCTATTTTGTTTTTGTTGTTGTGTGACAAAAAAAATTAAACGTCAAATTGGAAATTTCATTAAAGTCATAACAACATTTAACTTTTTGAAATAACACGTTGTAACTATCCCAACGTTTTTTTAAACCTTCGTTTATTTTTAAAAAACTCACCGAAAAATCAATGTTGGCTATCGTTAAATGGAACGTTATCAAACATACTTTTTTTTGTTATATTAGAGATTAACAAATACTTCTTGTTAACCATAGTTTTTTGCACAATTTAGAATAATTTTCTTGAATTATGGAAACACTATTGTGCACTTACCTCTTCAACCAACTTTGCGCCTAGTTAATTGGCGAAAATGGTCAAATTCAATAGACTGTGGTGCAGTAGAAGGAAAAAGTAATAGAAATAGTATTCTATTGTATTCTTAGCTGCAAAATTTTCCATAACAAGCTCATTTTTTTAAAATAAAAACTTACCTCATTAAATTGCATATTTTATTAAAATTTTGAGATTGAATGTCTTTTTCAATTTTGTTGTCGTATTAGAATTATTTAATTTGCAAGTGAGGATATTTCATTTGTCTTACAAACAACTAAAATAAAATAAACAATTTTAGTGTTTAATTTGCCTTATTATCTTCGAAAATAAAATCAATGATTTTCAAAAGAATATTTTACACTGTTTTTCATAAATCGTCATTAGAAGTAGGGAGGCGATTTTCCTCAAGATCAAGTTTGAAAGATCATATTCTAATTTAAGTTATTAATCACAGTTTTGAAACATTTACAAATAAATATACTCTTCCAGTTTATAACAAAAATCAGAAGCAGGGCTAAACTTAATCGTGATTTCTAGATAAAAAACTGTAAACCTGCCACAATTTCTTTTCCTAACTAAATTGTTGATATCGATAAATTATTTCAATATAATGTTACCTTTAAAAGATCTTCAGAAGGATTAGGATTAGGATTGGATAGGATAAAAGGGTTTGTGTTGGTTAATGTACGTTACATAAAACATATGCATAAATAATAAATAAACTCTTATTTACATGTAAAAAAAGAAGTTTTGTTTGTATATAATAAACTAATACACATTGTTTCTTTTAATTTCATTTTATTGAAATTATATTAATAGTTTTCATTCCATATATACACACAATTTTTATTATTTAATAGTCATTCAATTTGGTTAATTTCATTTGTTTTGCTATAAATTTTTATAATATACAATATTCAGGTTTCTTTTGATCCTGGTTTCGTGAAAGATATGGTTTTCATTAAATATTGCATTTATAATCGTCTACATATTTCTAGCGACTCAATAGTTTGCATTTTACAATCTGCAACAGTGCAATTTATTGTATAAGTACTGATTCATGACGTTTGATTTATAAAAACGTGATTAAAAAGAGGAAACACGTTTTAATTTTGTCAACATCGATAGCTTTTCGAGAGTAAACCCCTCTCATTCGTTTCCTATCTTTGTTGTCGAAAAGGCACTTGGAGCAGAGGCCAAAATCAGTTTTTAGAAATTTATTTAATACAATAATAAAAATAAATTAATCAACATAACACAAAAATCACATCTCGGACACTTTCATCCATTAATTTCATTATAGTAATTTATTATTTTAAAATTATTAAATTATCCTCACATTCACACACAATATTAACACGCCAAATGTTTCACGATATTATCAATCAAAAAATACGTTATATGTAAAAAAAATTACAGAAGCACATTGCGAATAAAAATCAGATCTAGAGCAGAGTATTAATGTAAAGAATGGTATAACTTTAGCGGAAATGAATTAATTTGGCAGTTAAATTATGAGATTCTAAACGATGAGTTAATCAAGTCGACTTTTATGCGATCGTTTCGGAACTTTGTCCGGCTTGCTACTGATAAGAAGTGGGGGTGGCTTACCACCAACATTTTGTTCTTTTTTCTTTTATCGGATAATTGGCCACTTTCGATCGACATAACTAATAAATTACATGATCTACATTATAATATTTAATTAACAACAAGTGATTGACTTCACAGATGCTCGTCCCCATGATAATTTCCGTTTCTGTTCAATGGCTGTCGTTCTGATGAATGGCGGTCCGTAGGTCTATTTCTCTTAAAGAAGCCGCACTGAAAAAAGGAAAAAATTAATAACATATTATGTACCTTTCAAATAAACTTGGAAAAAATTAAACTTTGTATCGTTTAAAAATAGAATTTGATTTTAGTCTTTATAATAGTTGTTTATGCCACATGATTGTAAAATACGAACCGAAAAACGAGTTCTTAATCTTTTTTTGTTTAAACGCAACTACATAAGGAAGAACAAATTTATTTTACAATCCTCTTCGAATTGCACCAAAAACACTATTAAAAATATTTAACGTAATTATATAATCATAATATCAAAAAATAGAAAATTTTCACAAAAAGAGACATATTACAAAATTTTAATCATTGTCAAGAAGTTAGTTTTACGATAAATAAAATATCTCTTTTAATTTAGAAAATGACGATTTCTTACCTTATATAATAAATAGATAAGTAGAAGCAGGATAATTGTCCCGGCTACAGCTGACAGAACGACCACCCAAAGTGGGACAACGTCTGGCTTGGGGATGGGTTCAGGAATCGCCTTTACGGGCACCTCGAGTGTCTTGAGGGGCTTCTCTTGTGGCTCCCCAATATATGGCAACTTAACAACACGGGCGACCACCTTTGTGGAAATGTTGAGTGGTACGCTAAGGGTGTTCTTATCTAGGGTGTACGCCACCAGTCTCGTCCTAAGGAAAATGAACATGTCCTCTCCATTGCCCAAGGGACCGGCGACACACCTCATTATGGCACATTTCGTGGCGTTACAAGTTAATTCTTTGTCCAGCTCGTCGTCACTTAGGTCTCGCCTAAACCTATAGTGCTGGAAACTGCTTGAATGGCTACCTGGCTGTTGGTATCCCGTTGAAGAGCTGGCCGCAGCCGTGTAGTGTTGAGGACGGTGCTGCTGTGATTGATGGTGAGTAGGGTCGATTTGAGTATTGTCCAAGTCGTCCGGATACTCTTCGTACTCATCAACAGAATAATCATCTTCAGCATCATTATCGTTCAAGTTATGGATCGAAGATCCGTGATGAATAGTACTAGTAGATCCACCACCTCCACCTGAAAATCGACTCGTTCCATAAGTTCCTCCACCAGTCGTAGAAGAAGACGATGATGAATGTTTATTTCCTCCTGTACTTCCATACTGATAACTGCTTTGACTAGATTGCTGATTTCCTTGATAACCTCCTTGCTGTCCTCCCTGGTAGCCTCCTTGTTGATTACCCTCATTTGCATGATGGAACGTTACTGAATGTGTAACACCTCTTTGAGATCCTCCTGTAGATCCCCCCGCAGAATGAGTAGAAGATGATCCTCCTCCGCTTTGGTAAGTTCCTCGTTGATGGAGTTCGTCATCTACATTATTCCTACCTAACGTTCCAATATCTAAGGTTGAAGCTTGGAAACCTCGGCCGCCTTGTGCCATCTTTTCCATCTGCGAGACACCCTGAATTAGTCCTGATTGTGGAGGTTCTCCATCTTGCTGGCTCATCATTCTCCTTCTACCGGATGGAGTTGTAGCTCTTTCAGTTGTGACTCCACCACTAGTTCTTACATTAGCATTGGCCAAATCTGGGTGAATATGAGTTTCGGTTTGGACGTCTTCAATTTTATAGATACCCGCTCCTGGACGACTTTCTTGTCTATAGCTACCTCTTGCACCACCAGAACTTCCATACCCTCCAAAAGAAGCACTATGAATATTTGAATATTCCGTGCTACTTTCATATGTTCTTGATCTACCATCGGACCCTGTGATTGTTGTCCTATTTTGAACTCGAGTAACGGTAGGACCTTCTGAAGACCAGGAGTGTTGGAATTTTCCACCTCCTCCTGATGCAGACGCAGTTTGTCCACCAGATCTTTGTCCTGATAAATGGGCCTGTTGCTGTCTATGACGATGTACAGAGGAGGCATCTCCAACGGACTCTTGATTCTCTTCGGCGTCCAATTTCTTTCGTTCCTCATCTGATTTGAAAGTTGTTACAGTTCTACTTCCGGATGAAGAACTACTTGAATGTCCAGATGAGCTCTGAACAGCTACCTGAGTTGCTCCGCCCTGCTGTGTTCTAGCGATAACCGCATCCCCAGATTGAGTTTCCACTCCCGACTTCAAAGCCAAGTAGTCTATACTTTCAAGTTTTTCATCTATTTTAAGACCCCTCCGATTTACCATGGAGCTCGCTTCGCATTTGATATTACCTCTGGTCCTAGGACTACTAAGTAAATACATTAAATCGTCTCCATCATGGGTTTCATGAGGCCACATAATGTAGATTTCAATTTCTTCAATTGAAGAAGGTCCAGCATTACTGATATCAAATATGTGGTTAACCTGAGGTCCAATATCATGTTCACTAGTCGAGTTCTCCATCGACTTGTACATGCTGGTATTATAGTGAAACTCTTGGGGATTCGATTGTCCAATGATCTTAAGATCAGTTTCTACCCAAATTCCGACACTCTTACGGAAGATATTGTCAAATGCATGCTCCTTTCTTTCCACATTTGTTGAGTTAGCTTCCATGTAGAAATCGTAGCTGGGAGTCATACCAGCCTTTTTAGACGGATTTAAGATCACTTTAAACTTGGCCACTTTTCCACCTGGGAATGGATTTCCCAATTCGCATTTAAGCAAGTTATTATCCTTGTTCGGAGCTGTGCAAGTTATAGGTGTATCTTTAATATCTCCTATTTTGTCCACTCGTCTAAATTGAAGTCCAGCAGGAATCGTCATATAGAAATTAGATTCATAGGCATCTTCACCAAAGTTAGAAATCAATACTTCAACTTGAAGAAGGTCCTTTGATCCAAGCAGGAATTTATCGACAGTTCTGAAAAAAAATTACCAAAACATTAATTGTCTCATCAATAAGAATAAGAAAAAAGTCTTACTTGACTTCCAGTCTAATATCGGGTACACATTCGTTATCTGGACCACAGTTCTTTTGAATATTGATGGAATCTCTCTGAACTAGTCCTAAATTATGATCCAAAACTGGTTCCAAATCACGTTTACTTCTTCGGATTACTGGAACTCCTGGAGGGGTTTGACTTCTGAGATCGTACCTCATTTCCACCTCTAAAGGTGTTAGTTTATCTCTTATATTTTCAGTAATGTATACTTTCTCACTTCGGCACTCCATCTTTCCTCTTGAAAGACGCATGGATGAGTTTCGAATATTTCGTGTTTCGTCATTTATGAAGAACATCCTAGGTTGTCTGGGCTTTTTAGCATCCAACACCCACGATATTTCGATATCAATAGTCTGTGGCAAGTTTATACCGTTGTATTTCAAACAAGATGTCACAGTCGTACATGGAACTTTCTTTCTATCTCGTAGTGTTTCACAGGCCTGATTATCTAACGAGATCAGTTTATTTTCTGATTCGAATATTGTTGAAGCCTGTAATACAGCTACAGGACGAGATCTAAAAACGAATTTTGAACTTTAAATATACACAACTTAGATTAAAATATTTTCCTTACTTGAAAACAATAACTCGATTCGATTCGTAAGCTCCAACAGCCATATCTGGATAGAGATTACCATCTAAATCGATTCCTCCCGATACTGAGAACCCAAACGTGGTTAATGGGATTCGGCTGGGAATATCTTCGGCATAAATGACTTGAGAATGCTTGGGGAGGGGTCCAGTTTTAGACCCATGGTAAACGTAAACCGCTCCGTGTCCCTTGGGGCCATCGTATGGGGCACCAACCGCAAAATCGCCATATCCATCCATGTTAATATCTCCTAAACCTGCTAGGGCTAATCCAAATCTGGCCTTCGAAGTAACTCCATCACGTGTGTCCAACTCTTTAAACTGTTTGTTATGGTACATAATGTAGACCCTCCCCATTTCGTATTTGCCTTCATTGTTAGGCTCGGTATACATTGGGGCTCCAATGATCAGATCGTCTCTCTTATCTCCGTCGACGTCAGCGACACAGAGTGAATATCCAAAGTAACTTCCAATCTGTTCTCCTGTAATATTTTGTTGATTTGTCATATTCCACGAGAAGATCAAAACTTTTCCCAATAGTCCTCCTCCTCTGGGCATTCCAACAGCCAGTCCTGCCACTCCATCTCCGTTAAAGTCTCCACTGACCGACGAGTATCCCATGTAAGAATCATCCTCAGCTGAATTACCTTCCGTAGTTTGGTACACTTTATGGCTTGGATTCATAATGCTGGATGAGTAAATTTGACCTTTACAAAACAATGATCAGATTAGAAAGTGTCGTCATACCTCAACTGTATTAGTTTAATGATTTTTTTCATAAATTTTGTCTACTTAATTAAGCCAAATGTTCTCAAAGCCAAGCGTCTTCTATAAATCAAAATGTAAGCCAATCAATTATTGTCTTTTTTAAAAAATCATTAAATTAAGGAACCAAAACAAGGCTACATTGCAAGTCCTTCTTTTAGTCCCTTTTTTGTTTAATAAAAGCTTATTTTATTTAAAACTTAACACTATTATACAATTAAGCATAAAACCAAGCCGTTTCCAGCACCACATAATTGCTGTTTAATTGTCAAGATATCGCGAATCCTGATCCATTCACCAACCATGTTCTATATAAATATGTAGTGCGAGAAAACGAAAAACGATTATTTTGTCCAACGGAAAACCACAAAACAGAAGAATTAAATTAGCCACCTCCTTTTATGTTATTGCCATGATTTGATGATCAATTCCTTTTCCTGTCACTTTGGGATTTGGTATTGTGAGAAAAATTATGAGCAATGAGAAAGCTTCTGCAAACAAAACTCAGATTACTTTAAATGAGATCAGCTAGGAAAGAACCTTTTCCGCTTCTCTCAAAGTGCTTAACTGTGTCTTTTGTTTGCCAGAAATGAAAATACCAATAATTATTACTGTTTATTATGTTGTCAATAAGAAAATATAAATGGTTTTAAAAATTTGCAAACAGCTAATTATTTGATGAGTAAATATGAGTGTTGGAATACACGGAATGTCACGAATGAAATGAAAAAAAAACAATATAAGTAGAAGCTGTACACCGTAAACAATTATGATAATGTGGACTCGTTGTTCTAATGCGACTAATTAGTACGTTTAAGTATGTATTATGGTTTTGGTTATAGTTTTAGATGTATGCTGAATGTAGAAGAGTAGTTTGGGGACATGATAAGTTGTAATGATGGGTAGTATTTGTTTTGTATGTTTGATTGTTGAGTAAATTCTTGGATTAGAACTAATCAATTCAATGAGTTTGGTTTGTATTATGTTGGTTTTTACCTCCTTCGCCAAATTGGCCATATCTGGGCGGTTTGTATGGGTATTCTGTACCGGTGTGAATGGAGTAAACTTGACCTGTGTACATCAAAGACATAGCGGAGATTAGAGGGAGTGGTATAGTAGCGGTCCAAATCAATCAGTTTGTCATCATCAGCGCGCATCATCGACACAGTTCCAAATATGGAGGTGGGATTTGGGGAGTGTAAATTGCTGTATTTTAAGTCTTTGATGTAGGTTTATGGGAAATGCATCTTATCTCTAATTATGGAGTTTTAAGTCGTATTTCATTTTACTTTACCATAAATCGATCCGACCTATGACTTGTTATCAGACGACTTTCTGATGATTACGAATTAGATAGAACATTAACAACATCACACTTATTTATTTGTTGTGGTTTTAATGACATCCAAACAACATTAATTCCATCAATTTATTAAAACAGGACACCGATTCTAGTAAATTTTTGTAAATAACAAAAATATTTCATGATTTTCTTTAAAACGTGGGTTTATCAAAAATCAAAACAAAAATTCATATTATTGACAAAAGTAAAAAATCAGTTCTAGAATTTTGATTTACAAAATCCATTTCAAAATAAATATTTCATTTTATATTGAGAATAGCAATAATATTTGTGACGGTTGAGAACAAATTAAAATGGGGTTGATTAATAATGTCTTGCAGCCAGAAGTCCATAAAACTGCTAATTAATTGCTTAATATGCACTTTTATAGAGAATGTTTTCTGTATTTATGACCAATTATTATACTATTATTGTTCTTTTTGCGCCGCATTCCTTCATTTAATGCGATTTGCACCCAAATTGGACACACTATAAACTTGCGATTCTCCAGTAAAGGCCTTTGGAGCCCCCATAAAGTGGTAAACGGCCATAATCGGCTCACAAAATTGAATAATTTAATGGTGCAGACGCGCAAAGTGAGAGGGTGTCTGGACTGGATGATGCTGGGAGCAGTAATGTCGTCGCGATTAAATCGGAGTCGGTCAGTTAATCTTCTGTGGAAAATGATGGGGGCAACAACGGCAACAAAACGGGGGTGGTCTAAAGGGATTGGTGTCAAACAACAACCTTTTATCTTTTATTGGGGAAACACAAGAAAACCAAACTATCTGTTTTGATCTAAATCAAGAAAATTTCATTTATAGTTTTGTATATGACGTAATTGTCTTTCTTAAAATTTTTAAATTGCTTTTTATATTTATTAATTCATTAGCTTTTCTTACGAGAATAACCCTTATTGGTACTTGGTTTTTTTTTAAGTTTTAATATTTTAATACAATTACGTCACATAATATAAAATTTAGATATCAAAGCCAAGGGATTTGGGGTCCAAACACGAAAATTTCTGACTAATAATTTCACTGAGTCATCTCTTTTCGACTAATCTAATTAAAATAATTCTTTCCTCTTCAATCACAATTACACACTGGGGCTGTTTGCTACAGTAACACCATAATTACCTTGCCAATACCAACTGCCTGGAGCGCCAACAAACAGCCGGTCTCCGTTCTGGAAAAAAGGAACAGAGAAAAATCGTAATCATAATTAGTCTAATGAATTGGAAGCGATAAATATGTTATAATTCGATGATGATTGACTTTTAACCCTCGGCTATAAACGGGCATGTGAGGAGAGAGAATCATGATACACCCAAAGACCATATCAGAGGCATCACTCATTCACTCATTTACGGATTATGTTTTATAATAAAGAGTTCAATTCAATTCCACGGTTCGTTATTCTCCTTTCTTCAAAGCTCATCCTCCTGATGCAAGTCCAGCCAGAAAATGAATGACTGGCAGTCTGGCTAGTCTTTTTATATGTTTCAAATTGATCATAGTGATTCGACAAATTTCACTGTTGTTCTTTAAATGAGAGTGCATTTACTCTAATTTTGAACATCTACATCATATTTCTAATAGTACTGTAATTGATTAGAGTTTTTTTAAGTTTCTTTTAATACATGTTTAAAAATATATTGAATATGAAGAAAATGTCTTAAAACTTAAAACTTTTTCTTTTTTAAAAACCAACTCTTCATAAAATATTATTTGATGTGTATAAATTAGGTCTTGGTATTAAGTAACATATTGATATTAAGTTATTATTTTGTCTAAAAATACTATTATTATATATTATGAGAATATATTTACTGAAATGATAACAAAAAGAATTTAAAGAAATAACTCTGTAAAATTGTTTTTAACAGACTATCTCTATTTAAATAATATCATAAACCCAAATGATTGCCGATGGACAGACATGGCACACGACGGGAATTATCTCTACCCTCTCTCTGGTCTGTTTCCTGTCATATATAGAATCATCGGATTAATTAGAGGTTTCATTGATATAACCAAAATTCGATGAGTCATTACCCGATTACCACTTCTTCAATATCCTCTTTATTATTATGAGGTATCGATTTGATTGGCCAATTGTGAGCTCATTCCAGTCCTTCAGAAACTATCAACTTCGTCTATTGAAACCCCCAACGAGGCCACGAAACAGTTTCATTTGCTTGGCTGGCTTATGCAAATTTCTTCAGAACAATACCTAATTATGATTCGATTCTTATCTGGTTATCTGTTTTTAACAATTTTATTATTACAGCCACAATAAAAGTCATTGTTACCATAAAAACCTTATTATTATTAACTCTTGTCGCATTATTATTGCTTATTTTGTCTCACGAATTTTGCATTTACCTTACAAGGAGGAGCTGGACCACGGCCAATTTCTCCTTTCCTCTCTTGCGCGCTTACTTTGAGTGCAATAACAATAATCATGATAATCAGCCAGTTTATGAACCCATTTAAATGATAATGTACCAAACGAATATGGTAAAATTATGAAAAGTACACCGAAAAATTCGCAAACGTATCACGGTGCCATTTCTGTTAAATCGCCTCCCGTTTTGGAACAGTTTTCAGGTCGATTGTTCATAATTTTTGTGACGACAAGCGCTGAGGGACAATTTTTATTTCACGGCGATAACATTTATTGATTCACATGTCGAATAAATATTAAAAACAAATGAAATTCAATAATTATCATAAATGAATTTCAATAAATATTTAATTATTTTATTACAATTTTCATTCAATCCAAGTGAAATATTTTAAATTATTTTTATAGAAATATGTATTTTTAATAGACTACCCTAACATAATAAACTTTTTTCTTTTAATCATATAAGAATTACTTTTTAAATCATTCATTCTCCAGCAATATGTATTTCTTCAATTTCATACCACAATTGGATATTTTGCTTAAAATCGTGACATTTCAAAGATGCATTATTATAAATTTCTGAAATACCCACAACAATCAATTGTAATTGCTGGTGTCTTTATCCCCGTAACGAAACCGCCCATCGTTCTCGACTTAATCCAAATTAAACGACCTATTCAGTCATCTTCAATAACTCTTAACACATCAGGTAAGCCATCAGATTAGAGACTGAAAAACAATTTTATTTATTACCTTTGAAATAGCTGCACTGAATCCCGCTTGGCACGATCCTTGTCTGTGATAGCCCCAATACACTGAAAAGAGAAAAAAACGGTTATTTAGTTTAATCCTAACTCTTAATCATCATTTACATCATTTTCATCAAAAATTTTGTATTTCACAAAATACTTAAAGTTTAGTTGTGAATGGTGTTTTTCGTAAAATTTGAATACATTTAATAAACTCCTCAATTCTAAAATTTCTCTATTCTAAATGCAGAATGAAAGTAAATAATGCAACTGAATCGTTCTCGATGGATATCAGTTCTAGCTGGATGGCTCATAAATTGTCTTTTCTCCATCCTCGCTCGCTTTTTGGTTTAATACCAAATTTATCACAAGTAGACATTAGATACCCAGTGGAAAAGCCATTCCAATATTACGAAGGTGGGATGAAGCAACAGGGAAAATTGGAAGCTGTGAACAACAGCCAGTAATTGATATTAGGTGAAAAAAGATCTGATACGATCACTAAATGATTCCCTTTGGCCTGGCCACAAAGAGATGATAGATATTCATAATTTATTTTAAAATCCCACTTGACAATGAGTTTGATTTATTGGAGAATACTATTCTGAAGAAATTAAGAGTAATTTGTTTACAACTTATTTTTAAAGGTTTATAAAAGGGATTACGATTTAATCTTATTCTATTTTTAGAATATTGAATTTTTGCATTAATTAATTAATAGGAAAAATATTTTCATATATTCTATTCAAATAGAGAATAGTATTTACAAAATTAAATCTCTTAAAATTATTGTAATTTCCTGATAAAACATAATTAGATTCCACTTTATGCATGTCTTTACTATTGGATCTAATAAAATTAGCTTTGAAAAAGAAAAGGAAAACACGATAAAATAAATAAATTAAAATATTGTGAATGCTCATTTGCATGGATGGATATTGGATGTGCGTTTGACAGCAAGCCAATGACAGATGTTGGCACTAAATTTTCCAATCAATCTCTTGCTTTTGGCATTCCATTCTTCCAAAAGGTATTTAGTCGAAGATAACTATTAACATTGCTTCCTTAAATGACCATAAGGAAAGTTATTTACCGAAATTAGCATTTTACAGTGTCCAATAAATCGCATTTTATTTATGTGCAATCGTGCGTACACGGATTTCCATTTACATTCGTCCAATGACGACAATTATGTGATTACGGCACAATGATGTTTAAACACCAAGTCCTCCGACTGCCTTTCTTAAACGGTTAAGAGATAACGAAAACAAAGCGACGGGCTAAAGGTAAGACGCGCAATGGTAGGCAAATGCAAGAACATCGTTTTCGTATTAAACAACAAATAAATTACCTAAAGATAAGAGACACACAAACAGTCATGCAAACGATGCTTCGATACTAATATTGACAAATTGAAATACAATTGAAACGATAATGTACAGTGATTTAAATGAAAGACTTCCATTTGTGGAATTGCGTTCTGCAGACCCCTTCTGTTCTCTCTAAATATAGCAAAAGGGTCTTTATGAATATTGAATTTTTATTTCTTTTGGTGCATAATGCATATTTAACAACATTAAATTTAAATATCAAACGATATTTGTTCAAAATTATTCGTAAAAATAGGATTATTGTCATTTAATCAAATCCAAATGTGTGGCAACGGAAATCTCCCTGGTGGCAATTAAGTTTAGGTTAAATGGCAAAGGAACTGAGCCCTGGTAGCAATCTCACTAATTAATTTCCGTGGCCAGAGCAGCCACTGCACTTCCTAAAAATAAACGATGCCGTCAAAGCCGAGCGACGGATTGGGACAAATTCAAGTCACATTTTACACGCATTTAAAGTCATCGTCTGCCTGGAACAACGCCAGACAAGTAACCAGACTGTGCATCCGAAATAAGGTATCGCTATAAATTCACTTTACAGCTCCAATGGAACAATCGACTTGAAAACAAATTGGTTTTTTCGGTTTTATTTTTTTAATGTGATGAGAAATAAATTAATTTAAATCGTTTAGTCTATCGTTCTTATGAACAAGAATTCTACATTCTGATAAAAAAAAGTATAATTCTAAAATTGAATTTCAAGATAGCGATAATTTATGAATAGTATAAAAAATTATAGAAGCATTTATGTAATAAAACCTATTCTAAGTGTTAATTTTCACTAAAATAAATAGTTTATTATACGAAATTAAGTCAGATTACGCTCTTTGAATAATAATGTAAGTGGTTCTTATAGGATTCTAGGAACAACGATACTTTACACTTGTAAATCCGAAACTCTCCATTAACTGGTGATCACGTTCAAGATTAAAGAAGATAAGACATCTCTTCTGTTGGATGTGTTAAAAAAACTAGAAATTGAGTTGTTATTTTTGTTCCCAGTTTTTCTAATTCAAATACAAAATCAAAGGAAATACTCATTATTTTATTGTAGTGCCATATCCGAAAGTCATAAAATCCTAAAGTGGCCACATTTCACACTATAGATCCATACCAATTCCAAAGAGGGGATTGTTTTATGGGATTCCGCGTCGTTTCTTTTATTTTTGTCATGGGAATATTTTATAGTAATTTGCGAAAAGGTCAACGACTGCTCTAATAATGAAAGGATAATTTTGCATACCTATTATGGTTTCTCTTTCCGTAAGCACTATGCTTTGTTAAGCAAGTGACATAATTTTATGGCGCAAATAAATGTCAGGGAATTCAGTAGGCGGTTTAAGTTGAAGG
>JXOV01042886.1:0-37834 GCA_001014945.1 Clogmia albipunctata
AAAGCGAATGAGTTTATAAAAAAGTTTGGGTGGTCTAGCTTAAAAATAGCTGTAACGCTTCCGCGATTTTATCGCTACAAATATGTAATTTTTTATTCAGACGAAATAGACTTTAAAAATGAATTTATTGAAAAACATAAAGAATATATGTTTGAAACTCAGGAAGTAAAACGACTTATCGAAAGTTATAAGTTGGTGGAGGCTGAGGGTGGTCTGCTTAATGTAAAAAACTCATTCCAAATGGAAAGGGACTGTGGTGGTGTTGATATGACCCCGTTTGGGAAGAAACTATACCAAGCCATCCTCGACGTGGAGTCATGCCAATGAACACACCCGAAAACTACGCCAAGCAAATTAAAAACGCCAAGCGGCACATAGAGAAACGCGATAAAACTGCCGATGCAAAGCATATCCGCGCCAAGTTAAAACGCATTAAAAAGGAACTAAATGCAATGGAGCCTGACGAGGATGAATTTCCACTTTACCGCGCCGGATTCCATGAAGCATTAAATAAAGCATTGACTAAAATTGACGAGGTTTTGAAGTAAAACATATATATTAAAATATATATTTTGGTTGATTACTTTAAACATTTAAATTAAAATATATAAACCAATCAACAGGTGTATATATTATGAAAACGGCAGTTATTATGAAACGTGAGTTATTCGGTTGTGAAGTGGAGCAAAACAGCAAAACGGAAATGTTTAATGCCACCTCTCTATCCAAAGCAGGGAATGAATGGCGATCAAAAAATGGATTGACTGAATTTAACCTATCCCAATGGCTGAAAACAAAATCAACTCAGGAGTTTATTGCTACACTTCAAGAAAAGTATGGAGAAGTTTTAAAAATTGGTCGGGGTCGAAATTCGGCTACATGGGTTCACCCTTTACTTTTTATTGATATGGCTTTAGCGATTAGCCCAACATTGAAAGTTGAAGTGTATCAGTGGTTATTTGATAACTTGATTAAATACAGAAATGAATCGGGTGACAGTTATAAAGAAATGACTGGTGCGCTTTTTCTAAACATGGACAATAAGGCAGAGTTTTCTAAATACATAACCAATGTTGCTAGTAAAATAAAAGAGCATTGCTCTGTAGATGATTGGCAGACTGCAACAGAGGAGCAGCTAAAGAAGCGCGATAAAATCCATGATGCAATTGTTCTGCTAGTTGGAGTGGTCAGAAGTAATGATGAAGCAGTAAGACTAGCCTTAGAAAAGAACAAGTAATAAAAACGGCTGTACTCATTTCTGAATACAGCCACCAATCAACATTTGGATAGTATCATGATCAAAACCCTAAGACCATACCAAGAGGAAGCTGTAAACCGCACAATCCAGTGGATTAAAAAGAACAGTGAGCCATGCCTATTAGATTTATCTGTCGGTGCAGGCAAAACTGTAATTATTGCTAAGTTGGCCGAAATAATCTTGAGTATGGCACCACAGAAAAAGATTCTTGTAATTGCGCCAAATAAAGAATTAATTGAGCAGAACTTTAAAGAATACGTGGCATTTGGTGGTGAAGCATCTTATTACAGCGCGTCAATTGGCAAGTCATTACGAAATCCAGTTATTTTCGCCAGTGAGCGCACATTTGATAAGGTTGCAGAAGAATATGGGGAGAGATTCTCCACAGTCATCATTGATGAAGCTGACTGCACCACACCAACCATTAAAAAGATTATTTCAGATATGCGTAAAGGCAATCCAAACTTGCGCGTTATTGGCTTGTCTGGAACGTGCTTTGTAATCGGGAAAGGTTATATCTATGAAATTGACGAAAATAACCAAAAGCAAGATAACGCTGTGGATCCGTATTACAAAAAACTGTTATATCGCGTCACCACACTGTCACTCATCGAGCAGGGCTATTTAACACCTTTAGAATGTCCTGACACGTCAATTGCTTATGATGATTCAAATCTGAAAATGCGCGGTGGCAGCTTCACAAAAGAATCACTAGATGAAGCCTTTGTCGGTCAGGGTCGAAAGACTGCCGATATTGTGGCTGACATTGTTCGCAGAAGTAACGGAATCAATGCGGAAGGTGTGCTTATATTTGCATCAACCATTGATCATGGTTATGAGATCATGGCAAGCCTGCCTGCGTATAACAGCGCATTCTTGACAGGCAAAACACCAAAGACCGAACGCGAGCAAATCATTGCGGATTACAAAGCCAAAAAGATTAAATATCTTGTGTCAATCATTATCACGACACGCGGATTCAATGCACCACATACAAAAGCTGTAGCGATTTTACGACCTACAGAAAGCGCACGTCTTTTAATCCAGATGGCAGGCCGTGCAATCCGATTGTATGATGGCAAGGAAAAGGCGTATCTTTGGGATTACGCAGGAAACGTAGCAAGGTTTGCAGAAAAATCGGGAACGATATTTGAGCCTGATATTCAGGCGTTTGGAGAAAAAGCATCCGTTAAGCATCAGATCATTTGCCCAGATTGCAGCAATGTGAATGATGTTGTTCTTAGGCCAAACCCAGACGGCTATGGCGTTGATGATTTCGGTTATTTTACCGATCTTACCAATGAAAGAATTGAGTATGAAGGTCAGCCGTTCCCAGCACATTACGCCAGAAGATGCAGCCACATCGAACCCTTAGGAAAAAACGAGTTTAAACGCTGTGACCATTATTGGTCATACAAAGAATGCCCTGCTTGTGGTGAAAAAAATGATCTTGTTGCTAGGCGCTGTTTTGAGTGTAAAGCCGAACTCATAAACCCAAACGAAAAACTAATAGCCGAGTTTAAAGCCTTCAAGAAAGACTTATCACAGGTGCAGACCGATGCAATCAACTTTATCCGTAAAAAGACATTCAGAACCAAAGCAGGCAATGACGCGCTTATGGTCAGCTTCGGCACACCAGAACGAATTGTTCAAGTCACACTGTCAAATAAAATCATGCCGAAATTTTACGACAAGTTTTTAAATGACCCGACTTTTAATCCGCGTACTATCACTTACAAAAAGTCATCAAGCGGATATATGCACATTTACGACTTCAACCGCGAAACCGATATAGAGAAATTTAATAGGGAGAATCAAGCATGTGCCTAGTACGATGCCACCGATGCGGAAAGCTGAAAGAACCAAGCCAGTTCAGCAAATTAAAACCAGTGTGGTGTACTTGGTGCATCACTTGTCAAAATACACCAATCGGAGATATGCCGAAATGATCCACGTATACGGCCAACGACAAAAAGGCGAACAAGCCAAAGAAGGCGCGGAAATGTCTACTTTCTTTAATCAGTTGCAGAAATTGCACCCCGACATACACGCCCTAGCAATCCACGTCCGCAACGAAGGAAAACGCGACCATAAACAGGTTGCGGTTATGAAAATGCAAGGTGGTTTTGTGAAAGGTGCGCCCGATATTATTATCGCAGGCCATCCGATGTTTTTATGTGAAATGAAATCAAAATCTAAATCATCACGGATTGCGAAAGAGCAGACCGAGTTTTTAGAACGTGCAGACAAGAAAGGTTGTTTTTGTTGTGTGGCGTATGGATGGGAAAGCGCAATGCAGGCGGTAGAGGATTGGATAAAAGAAAACCCCTCTTAATTGAGGGGTTTTAAGTCACTATAGAAAGTTTTGTAGTCATTCACTCTGTCTACCCACAACCACTCATCTTCATATTGATATACGTCAAATCCATGTAGCTTGAAGTACCGGTAGATTTCGAAAATACTGCAATAAAAATAATGCGTCGCCCCTTCCGGTGCTTTACTTTTAATATCATCAATGTTCATTTTCCCATTCCTCCAAGCTGCACTCATAAAAAGATACATCAAGGCTTCCGCAAGAATGACAATCGTCACTTGAGCTTGTATTTTCATATCCACACTGATTGCAGTGTTTGTACTTTATTTCTTCTTTGTTTGGTGCTATATTCATCTTAACCATTCTCCTACCCTGCTAAAACAGGGTATTTTTTTTGCCTATCGGTTTGCAACATAAGTGATTAAATAACCGTCACTTGTCTTGATGTAAGAATACTTTTTGCCGTGGCGCTTGCCGTGATAATACAAAGCGCGGGCAATCTGCATTTTACCAAAGTCACCATCGACCATGATGTTCTGCCCGATTTCATCAAGTGAAAGCAGTTGTTCAATAAAGTTTAAAGCTTCGCCAGCCATTAATAAATTCCTAGTTGTTTGATATAATTCTATTATAAAGATAAAATCTAGCATTGCAATAACATTCTAACAATGTTAATATTCTATTGTTATTTAGGAGAATGAAATGTCAAACCTACCAGCACAACAAAACAATTCAGCACTGACTGTCATTGAAAACATGGTTTCAAGCGGCAACTTCGATGTAAATGTCGCGCGTGAACTTATCGAAATGCAAAAAGACATCATGAAGCAGCAAGCGATTATCAACTTTAATCACGACTTCTCTTTAATGTCTAAAAAGATTCCAGTGATTGCGCATACAAAGAAAAGCTACAGCACAACATACGCACCATTAGAGGATATTGTAAAAATCGTGCAGCCGATTCTATCCGAGCATGGCTTTAGCGTGTCATTCAGCACTCAGCAGAACGGCATTGAGTCGGTAAAGATTGTCTGCACACTGATGCACAAAGACGGCCATACAGCGACCACTGAGCTTGAATTGCCAACCGAAGCCGTCACCAAAGGCATGAACAAGATGCAGGCTATCGGTGCAGCAATCACATACGGCAAGCGCTATACGCTATGCGGTATATTGAACATCACCACCACTGGCGATGACTGTAACAATGGCTTTGCGGTGAATGCTAAGACAAGCAAGCCACGCTTAACGGATGAACAATTTAGCAAAGCACTAGCTAAGATTCAAAATAATGAATACACGCTAGAAAAGCTGTTAAATACCTATGAATTGAGCAATGAACAAATTATCGAGGTAACGAAAAATGGAAATTAAAACAGATTTGGCAAACTACTATGGCGAGGTGGTTTTTGCACAACGCAAGGATGAGTACGTTATGGAGCTTGAGAATTGGGATGGAGTTCAGGGCATCGCAATTTCAAAAGAATTTTTCGAGGCGGCTGTAAAGGAATTTGGTGATAAAAATGCTACAGTTTAGAGCGTCAAGCGTTGGTTCAATCATGGCGTATCCCGATAAAGATACGCTGCCGAAAAGCGCAATGACTTATCTTGAGGATATGGCAAGCAAAATTATTCTTGGATGGTCGGAGAGCCTGGATACATTTGAAATGCAAAAGGGCCGTGAAGTTGAGGATGAATCTATTGCGCTTTTCAATCAGGTTTCAGGCAACTTTTTTATCAAGAATGCAGAGCGTAAAACCACCGACCTTTTCACGGGCGAATGTGATATTCATGATGCGGATAGCAGCATTATTTGGGATGCTAAAAGCTCATATAGCAAGAAAACGCATAACCTTTTCCTAGACATCAACAGCAATAAACTATACTTTTGGCAGCTTGTTCAATATGCCGTGATGTGGGAAACAGATAATTCAGGACTGGCTCGGGTTTTGGTGGATACACCACCGCACTTGATTAAAGCCAGTGACCCGATTGATTGGCATGAAGTGAGCCATATTGACCCGAAATACCGCGTGACGACTGCATCAATGCAAGTCACGCAAGAATTGAAAGAACAACTGATTAACCGCGCTACATTGGCGCAAAACAAACTGAAAGAAATGTTAGATGATAAGGGTTTTGATTATGAAAGTTAATGTAAAAAAATTAGACAGTAATGCTGTGCTGCCGACCTACGCGAAGCATTGAATGTATCCGTGTTTATTGATATAATAATCTATAAACACGGAGATATACATGATTAAGGTATGCCTAAAATGTGATAATGAGTTTAATGTTCCAAAGTCTAGAGAGCTTAGCGCAAAATACTGTAGCAGGGCTTGTTCAGACAAAAAAGTCATTAAGAAAAATACAGTTCAATGTGCTGAATGTGGCAATAAATTCCACCTAAAAAAAAGCGCAGAATTACGAAATAAATATTGGGGCAGCTTTTGTTCTTCAAATTGCTCATCGGTATTTAAGAGTAGAATGTATAGCGGAGACGGGAACCCAAATTCCAAGAGTAGAAACTATGATTCCGATGGTTATAGGCTATATACACCACAGGCGAGTTTAAAGCTTGGTTTTGGTAAAATAAAGCTACACCATGCAGTTGTATTTCGAGAGCTGGGAATAAATAAAATTCCAAACGGTTATCATGTTCATCATAGGGATTGTGATGTGATGAATAATAATCCTGAAAATTTGCAGCTTATATCCAATAGTGATCATAAATGGCTGCACAAGGAATTTGGTTCAGCAACATTGCATGCCATAGAAAAAAACCTTGTTGATATTAATGAGGTCATTCGGTGGAGTTCAGACGGTGTTAGAGCTAAATTTTTATTAATGTCAAATGTATGCAATCAAAAAGAAATGATGCGCGGATTTGATTTTAATGACATAGAGGTCATTAATGAGAGATTAACAATGAATAAAAGTTTTTTTGATAGCTGAGGTTTGGAGATGTTAGAAAGTAAATACGACAAAATGGCCGCAGCACTGTCAAAAGTAGGCAAGGTCAGTATAGTAACAAACAAACGCAATAGTGCGCAGACAAGGAATAAGTAATGACCGTTCAATTAATGTGGGCAACACCCGAAGCAGACAAGCAAATTGCATTTATGGCGCGTGTGTCAAACCCCGACAACCAAGACAATGCAGAATTTAAACGCTTGCTGAATTACTTGATGAAGCACAATCATGTTTCACCGTTTGAAATGGCTTCGATGTGCGTTCAGATTGACACCACGCGCGACATTAGCCGTCAGATTTTGCGCCATCGTTCTTTTAGCTTCCAAGAATTTAGTGGGAGGTATAAAGACATGACAAAGCTGGGCGACATGGTAGAGCGTGAATGTCGCTTGCAGGATGTGAAGAATCGTCAATCTAGCTTAGAGTGTGATGATGGTTTTTTAGAAGATCAATGGAGTTCTGCTGTCGCGACAACATGGGACACAGCTATTAGCATGTATCGAAGCGCTTTAGGCGCAGGCATCGCCAAAGAACAAGCTCGCGCATTACTACCAGAAGGATTAACGCCAACGCGCTTATATATGCAAGGCACATTGCGCTCATGGATTCATTACATCCAAGTACGTGCAGGTGAAGAAACGCAAAAGGAGCATCGTGTTATCGCTCAGGGTGCATTAGAGGTATTGCGTCAAGTTGCACCAATCACAGCAGCAGCATTTTTTGGAGATAAGTAATGCTTGAACTATTCTTTAAACACCTGGACTATATCGGAATTCAGTCAGGCCGCGAACATGAGTCATGCGACAAGCGCGGTTTAAAGTTTACCGATGCAGAAACACAAAAGCACTGGCTATCATTTTATGCGACTTACATGCGCGGACGTAAATCTGCGTTTGATGATTTGGGCGTGTGGGCTGTGCAGAATGTGAGTAAGGTTGATGTCTAACGCAACACACTACAATGAAATCCTGGGCATGTATTACATGCTCAAGGGCAACGATGTCTACATGTAGCACGATAACCGCTGGCGTTTGTCGGCATTTAAAGAAAACGATCTTAATCAATTGAATGGGTTTGAAGAATTATGAATTATTTAAATGAAGCTGTACTTATTATTGCGACTTATATTCTTATTAAGGCAGTTATTAGTTTCAAGCGAGCATTAAATATCAAGGATATTGACACAGCAAGAAAGGAGCTTAACCGTGACTATGAGAAGAAGCTAAAAGCCCTCAATAGTAACAATGCTAAAACGCTGTTATCAATGGCGCGTCAGATTGGGTTTGCTGTATCGGGTGTGCTGATTATTGCATCATCCTATGCGCTTTACTTTATCTTTAAATAAAACAAGGTCCACACGGCCCTTTCTAATTAACGCACTGCACACAAATCGTAACGCTTATTTTGCTATTAATACTGTGAGCAGTGCATCCGCTAAAAACTACGCAAAGCGCGTTCAAAAATAACAGCTTCATTAGCAATTTTTTGTGCCTTATCCATGCCGTTGATAATCCGACGTGCATTCACATAATCCTTTTTACTGCCAGAAATATAGTCCGATAATTTACGACCTGTAAACCAACCTTCTTTCATGCCGACAATCATGATTTTAACAGCATGTTCTTTTTTCATAACTAAATCGGGATTCTGAGTATAATCATAACCCAGTTTGTTTGATGCTTTGTCGTAATTAGCCCACCAAGTAAGCTGAACATAACCACGACCATAATATAGATGAGGGTAGTCATCAAATAGATATGCTACTTTCTTCAATCCATCAATAAAAGAATACAGTTTGCCTAAACTGTTCTTAAACCATGTTCCATAAAGTCGACCTTTCCCTTTCCCGTATTCCTCAATAGGCAGCATGGTTGTCGCAGTTTCATGCCATGTGGTAGCAAGCATGTAGGCTGCTTGTGGATATGAAATGGATTTATCTTTATCGAACTCAGATACTAAAAAATTAATCTGATCAACTTGGCTTTGGTTTAATCGACCTAAATTATTACGCAGTATATTAAATCCACCTGCTGTCATCTTCATGATTCCTCACCCCTTTTTTTCTCTTGTGTTTCGGTGCTGCCGAAATAAAAACCTGATGCTGTAGTCATTGCGCCTGCTATAAAACCTAAAGCGGTATTAATGAGATTGCTATTTTCACGCGGCATATCCACAAAGAAAAGCAAAATCACCAGCACAGACATTAATGCCACTAATGAGAATGCCAGATAAGCCCTAGTCCTTTCGCTTTTCATTGAACCACCACATTTCAAATTTTTTCCGCGCTTCAATCGTACCTAGATGCCCGATATATGCGCCCACCCCGACTGCTAGAGTTTCAGGCATGTCCATGTAAATAAGGACTGACCATGCGCCCATCGTGAAAATAGAACACATTAGGGATTCAATCAGGTCAAACTTTCCGTTTTGCTTCTTTGTTCTCAACATAGCCATGATAAATGTAATTAAGAAAGATGCAGTTAGTACACCATACTCTTTAATTAGATTCACTAAATAGACTGTTAAGTCTATAAGCCCCTTTGTAAAATTTTCCACGCCTAACCCCGATATAAGTTTTTCTTATAATAGCACTTTAAAGTGAATATTAAAAAACCCAATCTCATTAAAGATTGGGGTTGGTGATGGTTTGTTGGGTGGTTATCACTAACAAAAAAGCTCGTAGGGGCGCTTGCTTAATTGATTGGTTGTTTTTAATCTAAAACATCTATATCAGTTTTACCGATAATAGTACTTTTATCGAGAAATAAAAACCCCCGAAGGGGTTTGGTTTAACTAACATCTACAGATACGCGAGCGCCTGTAAGAGTTATCGAGGATGCTGTTAGGTTTGAAAATTCAACAGAAACCACATCTGCCGCACTAACCCAAGCTCTAACAGTAACATTTGTTATATCTTGATTCACCGAAGCATTAACACGATCACCTAAAACCGCACCAGAAACACTGTAAGTCACGACTGTTTTTGATGAAGCTGCTATTGTTACTGTAGATGTGTTTGTTACGCGATTGATCGAGTTTGAGTACGCTTTGCTAGTTGTAAAAACTTTTATAGAGTCAATAACACTGCCGTTGAACAACGAGAAAGCAATATAAAGCTGACCACCGACGGTTATTAAATTTTTAAAATTAGGTGATGGTGCGTAAACATATCGTCTTAGCTCACCTAATGTTTGCACGGATGTAAAAATGCCACGACTAACAAGCGCACCGAGAGAAGCACTACCAGTGTGTAGTTCAGGTACAGGTATTTGCTTACCGATGATCTCAAATCCAGCAAAATCAGAGTTGATTGGAATTAACATAACAACACCGCCTGTGCATTCAATATAATAATTTCCTGTTTTTAGGTAATTAGCGTTTGAATTACTGAAAGTATAGTTTGCGCTATTCATTGTGATTGGGTAATGTGATTTTCTTGTAAATATTGAGTTGCTTAATAGCAGTGCATTTTGTGGCAGAAAATCAAACGTGATATTGCTTAAATTTGCATTTGTGTGATCCACGTTAAATGTTGGGTAATATATAGCGATAGATTTAGATATATATTGACTTGTTGCATCTAGTTTTATCTGACCTACGCCACCCTCCCAAACAGACGCGTTATCTGTAACTGTTGAGTTAATTAACACAAATTTATCACTTGCATTCAAACCCATTAAAGACTTATCTAATTGAATATTAGAGCAGTTAGTGAACACAAACTTCTTTGAAGACTCAATAGATACATCTTTAAATGATATTAATTGTGAGTCATAAAAGTACGCTGAGTCAGATTGATTTGCATTAAAGTTACCTCCGTTGAAATATAGTGATCTAGCTTTATATATTTCATGCTTTGTACAATTGCTGATGTTGCAGTTGTCAAAAGAGACAACTGCAAAGTCAATTTCAATCCCACCATTTACCCCATCTGTTGCGCTGTGTAAATCCAAACCACGAAAACACGAATAAATATCACAGTTTTTAAAGAAAACCTCAGACCCTCCACGCAACTTAAATCCTGTGCCTGAATAACTGATATCAACATCGTCACCGTAAATCATGCCGACTCGTTGCAGGGTTAGCGCTGCTCTAACAGAAGTTGTGGGGTTTAAGTAGAAACCATTGAATTTAACGTGTTGCCAGCGTAATGAATATGCCGAACCTGTGGTTGTGCTTGATGATACCAGCTCAATAGCAAAATCAAATATGGTTTTTTTCTTACCCTGTCCAGCTAGATTAAAAGCTGTTGAATCAAAATTAACTCGATCTAAAGAGACAGTGTTTGCGTAATACCGCCCAACCTCAGCACTAACGGGCTTTTTATTGTTAATAGCATACGTTAAGATTGCTGTTATACGTGTTGTATTGAAAGTGCGTTTTGTTGAGTCATCTACATAGACACCGCATGAGTCAAATGTAAGTGTATCTGCAAGTTGTACCCAACCGCTAATGCAACTAAAACCATCATTCTCACTAGCGCGTAAAGCATTGTAGATATATTTTGAACCACCGCGGTATGGGCTTGCAAGTGCAAAGTTCGGTGCGTAATAACTTTTTGTTTCTACGATTCTACCATCCCATTTTGCAATACCACTTAAATCATTGACTGATTCAACAATAGTGATTTTATCACTCCCAATTAAGAACCACCCCGTCATATCTGTATTGGGATTATTAGTGTTCCCATCAATGGTGCTTTTTACGATGTTGCCATTTTCAAGCTGCACACGCTCATGCAGTCCATAGGTTTTACCAGCAACAAAAGGAAGTGCTGTATATTTAGCAATATTCCTAACAGCTACTGAAGACGGGTATGACTTCCCTGACGGCGTAGGCACACCACCGATGTTCTGATACTCATCCACATACGACTCATCATTCGGTGATCGCACATTAAAATAAGCACCATCAGCAACACCCGTCACCGGATCAACGCCCACTCCAGGTGTTTCAAAAACACCTGCTCCAATCGTCGCCGCTGTGGCTGCTGCTTCTGCAATATTTGCGCTTGAGCTTGCATCTTGTGCCGCTGATGTTGCAATACCCGAACTTTCTGCCGCTGATACTGCCGCTGCTTCTGCCGCATCACTCGAAATCTGAAATTCCTCTGCAATCATCGGCAAGGACTTAAAATCCTCGCCATAGCGCGGACTAACAATTACTTTCTCGTTTACCGCTCTGCCAATATCATCAATATCGCGCTTTGCATCTATTATGTCTTGTGTGGAAATGGTTGTAGCCATGTCTAAAATCCTCTGTGTTTCACACTATTAAACCACATTATTAATAATATCTTTATCGTTTCGGTAGAATCTATCATCAAAATTGATAAGGCTTAATTCATTCTCGAATAGCTCAGTAGGTCGCTTAGTCGAAACAATAAATTTTTGCTCGTTTCTGCGTGATTCTGTCGTGATGG
Source organism: Clogmia albipunctata (assembly GCA_001014945.1). Taxonomy (NCBI): domain Eukaryota; kingdom Metazoa; phylum Arthropoda; class Insecta; order Diptera; family Psychodidae; genus Clogmia; species Clogmia albipunctata. The sequence continues at coordinate 11,968 of JXOV01042886.1, forward strand.
AGTACGCGGTTTTAACCTGACCCACTGTGACAAGCGGCTCTGCTGGTGTGTGCTGTAAAACAAATTCATATTCATCCGCGCCCTGTGTGACATACATCGCATCAATTGCACCACTTTTAAGTTGTAAATGAATGACATGGGTTAAGCCCGCATCTAAAATATAAGGCTGCGACACGCGAACCGTTAAACCATTCCATGCTAAGACTTCACCGCTTGAGCCATCATCAAGGCGCGTATCATCGGTATTTAAAACACAGTCACCACGAAACACTAAGTCACTTTCACCGTATGCTGTGAACTTCGCCCCAACACGACTAAACATCAATTTGTTCCAATTGCGCCATGCTAGGATGTGCGCCTGCTCATGGTAAACAATGCCCTTGCCTTCTACCTTTTTCGGGTTTGTGATGAAATCATTTGGAACTTTAAGTGTTTTCTCGACCCATCCGTTTTCAGAATCCACGTAGGTCAATTCTACGCCATCATAGATATTACGTAGCGTATATTCGCGCACTTCTGTTTGAGGTCGCTTGTTGCGATGATTAAATAGGATAATCGGCTCATTTACTGCACTTTCTAAGTCATAGTAAATCTTTCTTGCCACACGTCTATCGTGTGAGCAAGTCGCCATAGCAATCATTCGCATCATTTCCTCGAATGACGTATTCGCATTGTCGAGCGTGTAGTTAAACTCTGCCATTTTTTCAGAGCCGAAATAAGCCACGATTTCATCTTTAGTTTGATAAATGCGGTCAAAATCAATCTCAGATTCAGAACGTCTACCGATTTTCGGATGTAAAGCAAGGTCAATCGTAAGGTCGGCCATATTGCGCGATGGTACACGGTTTGCAGATTTCACTCCGCCAACATAGGTGTAAACCAAGCTTTCAGCAATACAGTTCAATTGACGCGATTCTCGGCTTGTGGCGTTCACTGTTGCAATGGTTCGGGTTCGTACCAAAACACGGTTATCGTAGACCAATTTAGCGAGGCGATGGAAAGCATAAGCCTGATAAAACTTGGTTTCGTCAGAAAGGTTTGCTGCATCACCATTATCGTTTGTACGCCGGGCTCTAAAGCGATATGCGCCTGTTGTCGGTAAGTTCACCCATAATGATGTGCCGATAGAGTCACGGTTATTTCCTCGTCCTGTCATGCTTGTAGATGCGCTATAAATCGTTCCCGATGGAGTTCCATCAATAACACGCTGATATTCAACTGAGATATTAACCGTTTTTGCATCCCCGCCTTGATAGATACCACTAAACGCCCGAAAGTTAAAAAGCATCCCTGTTGCTTCGGGTGAATCAATCGTAAACCATCCGATATAATTGTCCTGACTACCTCGAAGCTTTACAGGCGCAACAGGTGTTTGCTGTGAGGATAATTCCGCCAATTTCAACCAATCAGGGTTAACTGTGGATGGTGTTGCAAGCGTAATTGTCTTGTTTGGAATATCCACGTTGGTGACAGTGTATTCACCATCAAGATAGATATTTGCCGTATTGGCTGTTAGGTTTGCACTGATGTTCACGGTTGCATTGGCGGTTAGTTTTGCAAAGTCGGCATTTGTGCTGCTTGGATTTAGCAGCGTGATTGTATATACACCGCCGGAATAGGCGATTGAACTCACATTATAAAGCCCTGCAAGGTCAAGCTGTCCGTTTACAGGATCGGTGATGAGCATCGCTGTGATGTTAATCTTTTTGTAATCCTGATAGCCCGCCACTGTTTGAGATGATGTGATGGATATTGTGTTATTGGTATAGTTCACGGTTGCTGATCCAGTAATTGATAAATCAGCAATACCAAAATTCGCACCTTCGATAATGATATTTTCGTTTGTTGTGAACTTGTCAAAATCTCCTGCATCCCCTGTCACTTTCACCATATTTGGGTAGGCGAAATACACATCACTGCGCTCAATTCGCGTCGCATTCGGTGGGATTAAGGTTTGCCCATTAATCGAATTGCTCTGCTTTGCAATAACAGGCGGTTCGGTGAAATCTTCGCCAACCTTATAGATATTTTGAGTTCCGGCAATGTTTTGGCCTAAGCCGTAAGCAGTTACGGATTTTCCTGTAATTTCTTGAACTGGCGTGTCACCCTCTTTAAATTCGGACAACTGCACTGGATTTTCAGAAACGCAAAGCAATAATTCCTCAACCTCTACACCATCAACAAAGTGTCGATAGGCAGGCGCATAAAGGTCTGGAATCGCTTTGACACGGCCTAAAATATACGGCACACGCGCTTTAATACGCTGCTTGTTTTCAGGGGATGCTAAGTTGTTGTTGCTTGAGCCTGTTTGCTCGCCAACACCCGGCGCGGATGGAACATCAAGAAGCCAGTCGATAGCCGCATCAAGTAGACCAAATGTCAGGACGTTAAACGTATCCATGACGAAATCCACCACCGCATCCCCTGGATAGCAAACAATGGTCAAATCATCCTTGATATTGATCAGGCGTTCAATGCTTTCAGGTTTGTCGCTAGTCGGTGTAATGTCGCTTTCAGGGCATGGATTGCCTAGATAGATTTTTGCTTTCGGGTGAATCGCTTTAATATCTAAAAAAACTTTAAACGGATTATCGCTATTTACGGTTGTTTGCTCGGTTTGATCTAAAGCGTTTTTAATGATGCAAATTTGGCTCATAAAAGCGAATCCTTTTAAACATTAGTTTGATTTGTTCAAGTGTTGGCCGTTGTACACCGCGCTCAGTTAAGTGAAATACACGGTTTTTATAGTATAACCCGACATGTGAGCTCTCGTCATAATTTGTCATTAAAACCACGCACCCATCTTTAGGTGACTGAATGCGCTTTCCAGTCGACAGGTTTTGCTTTGATGATTTAATCGTTTCATTTAATGAGCCTGTCATGCCGACAAAACAGTGAGCATAATCGGCGTGATAAATGTCTTTCGCTGCATCTATCACAAAATGGACGCAGTGGTATTTTTCAGGGTTATATTGCTTTCTAAATAGTGCTTCAATCATTAATAGAATCCAATCAATGCAGGGTCGCTAGATGCAGTGTAAACCTCACCGTTGCCAAGTTCATTCAGGCTCGGTGCTTTCGATTGGCAGCTTGCACCTTTCCAGTCGCGGGTTACTTTATCCAACTCAAGATCACGCGCAATAAAAATAGGCGTGTCATATTTACCAATGAAGTAAGCCCGATAAGTGACAAGAGGATATTCGATCACTTCATCTTTGATAAATAAATCAACTAATTCAGGCACGATGCTACCCAAATCACCAAATACGAAATTCAGTTCTTGTTCAAGCGTTTCGGAATCCGTCGAGCGTTCAATTTTAATTTGCGCATAAATGTACTGATAAGACTGACCGTTTTCATGCGTCAGCATCAATGGAATATTTGAATTGGAAACATAACGCAGCACACTCGGCCATTTTGAGTGGCTGATTTCAATCGCTTCACAGATTCCAAGTCTGCCTGCGCTTTGATCTAAAATCTGCTTAACTTCTTCTGTAATTTCCATTATTCAACCCCTACTGCATCAGGCAGCCACATGTTCGGAATTTTCTCTAAATCAGGGACTACAGTTCCATCAGTGTTATCAAAGATAGTGATAATGTCGCGGTCAAAATCAGCATCACGCGCAATTGGTGTAACGTAAACCGTAAATGAAATGCGTCGAGCAAATGCCCCCACTAAAGTCTCCTGTGGTACGGCTTCGGCTGAAAACTGACAAATGCAGTTCTCCATATCACCGCTATCCAATGCTAGATTCCAAATAAATTGCTTGGTTTGATTCAATCGCCAAAACGCCCAGAAATATTGGCGTTCTCGAGGGTCTTGCGCCATGACTTGCGCCCCTACACGATGCACCGCACCGATGAACTTAATCACCTGACGCGGTTGACCTCCCTCCAAAGCCTGTTCGCGGACGTTATTGCCCACCATGAAGTTATAGCCATCTTGCAGGGGGCAAAGTTTAAAAGTATCCATTAAAAACTCCTATCGTTTCGGTGGTATGCCGAAAGCACCCTGAATGGCTCGGCTTTCTCTACTGTTTGGCTTTTTTACATTGTCAAATGCTTGGTCAATCATATTTTCTACCATGTCGATTGTAACACCGTTTTCACTTTGAGTTTGCACAGCTTTATAGCCTTGCGGTACGTTAATAATTACGTTTACGCCTGAGCCTGAATCCAGTGTGCCACCATTGTTCAATGCGTCCAGTGTGCCACGACCTACGCGCTTGGTTGCTTCTGCGTTTAGCACGTATTCCTGACCATGCACCACACCTGCGACTTGGTTTTTTCCCATGCTGCCAGTGTAGCCACCATCTTTAAAGCCGCCCTCTTTTACTGCTTTAATATCTGAAACAAGTGAAGCGGTTTGGGCTGCTACAGTTGCTGCTGCTGCCAAGTTTAAAGGGAACGGTAATGAAAATGCTTGAGCAATACCGTTTTTAATCGCAATCATCGAACTTGCAATCGCAAAGGCTTTTTGAGCTGTGAACATCAACTTATAGCCGTTCGATTGTTCGCCTGCGATGGTTTTGAATGTGTCAGCAAATGAGCCTGCAATTTGTTGGCCGTAACCTAACTGCAAGTTTAGACGTGCTGCCTGATACTCTCTATCCAATTGAAGCAATCTTTCATTCTTTTCTTGCTCGGTAATAAATTCCCATTCATTCGCTGCGATGATGGCTTCACGTCTTTTTTGGAATTCTGCTTCCATCGAATAATCAACGCCAATCGCGCCCAAGTAATTCTGCGCTACACTTTGCTGCTGCGATGCTGTATCCAATGCTTCGCGGCCAAACGTGCCTGCAATTTGAGTTTGTCTTTCTTGCTCGGTCAGTTGTTTGTTTCTGAGGATTTCTTCACGTTCTAAGCGATAACGCTCTGCAATCTTGTCCTTTTCAGACATAAATACTTCGTTGGCTGCAAATAGGCGTTTTTCTTTGGCTAGCTCGATCTGTGCGAGTTCATAATTCGCCTGATCCTTTAACGACTGCATTGCCTGTTTTTTCAGGTCGTCATTCATATCGGAATCAAGCTGAATCATTAGCTCATTCACATGCACTCTGTAATCAAGCTTTTGTTCTTCTGTTGCTCGCCAATCGCTATACTGCTGCGTCAATTGAGCAATATAAAGCTGCTTTTCAAGTTCAGCTCGGTTTTTAGCGTTCTGAATGAATCCTTGCGTTTGTTCAGGGCTTGCAAAGTTTGCCTTTTGAATATCTGCAATTTCACGCGCTAAGTCTTTTTCAATCTTGCCGATTCGGTCTGCATATTCATAAGCGATTTGCTCGCGCAATTGATACTGTTCTTCTTGCAGACGTTCCGCTTCTTTAGCTCGTTGTTTGGCTTCACGGGCTGCTTCTGATTCTGCTTTTTTACGCGCTTTATTGCCTGCTGTTGCCGACTTAGCAAGATCATCGGCAACCTTTTTCTCTCTTGTTAGTTCGCTGATTAGCTCTTTTTGCTCTGCCGTTACACCTCGAATGCCTTCTTTCTGGTTCGCTCTATACGCTTCGAGTAATAATTGCGCTTCCTCTTGCGTCTTATTATACTTGGTTGTTAGACGATTTATGAACTGCTGATTCCACAGTCTATTGGAAAGTGACTGCGTATATTCACGGTTCGCATTCGCTGCATCGCGTGTTGCACTTGCATCTTGACCCATTGCAGATGCTTTGTCGCGGGCTTTGCCTGCTGCGTTCTGCATCGCATTACCAGCAAGGTCAACATCAATCTTTAATACCTTTTGAGCTTCGGCATTATCCTGTGCCTTGCGTCGCGCTTCATCGTATGTGTTGATTAAATCCAAACCCTGCGATTTTTGCTCTGGTGTTAGTAGGTTTAATTTATTCAGGCGCTCAATTGCATCTTCTTGAGATACTAAACCTTGACGCACTTGCTCATAAATCTCTTTGGCTTCTGCACTTTGCTTGTTTCCGTTGGCAATCGTTCGGATGAAGCCATTAAAAGCAATATCAGCCTTTCTCAATGCTTCATTTTGTGCTTCAAATGATGTAGCTAGATCATCTTTCGCAACATCCAATTGCACACCGCGCAGGGCTAAGAGTTCTTGCTTGGTTTTATCTGCAACCTTGCCTTGTTCCTCAAGTTTTGCATTCGCTTCGGCTGTACGGCTTTGCAGGTACATATAGCCCGCTGCGAGTGCGCCAACTCCTAGCGTGATTGCACCGATTGGGCCACCGACTAAAGCTAAAGCGCGACTGCCTAGCGTCACGGAACTATTTAATGCGCCTTGTGCTGCTGTCTGTGCAACCAATGCTTGCGTCACAGCATCACTAGCAAGCTTATAGCGCGCGTTTGCTGCTGCTGCCCCATACTTGGCTTGAGTTTCTGCATTTGTGGCTTGTACGTTCGCTAGATGCGCTTTAGCCTCGTTTACCTTGGTTGTGGCAAGTGCGATGCTGGCCTGCGCTTCTGCGGTTGTTGCTGCTTTCTGAGCTATGCTTGCTGCAATATCGGCTTGCACTGCAACTGTTTTTGTAAGAATAGCTTTGGTAATGTAGCCGATACTACCGACCACAGCTGCATCGGCAAGCAATGATAAATTTTCAGAAAGAAGCTTGATTGAGTCTGCAAGTAAATTCGCCGCACCGCTTGATTGGCCCGCTTCACCGATGAATTTTGTAAGCTCGTTGCTTAATAGTGTGAGTGACTGACTGATAGTAGCGTCTGTTCTTTGAAACAAGTCATCCACACTGGCTGCGGATGCTTCTAGGGCTTTTACAATCTCTGCGCTTGTGATTTTCCCTTCTGCGGCAACTGAGCGTAATTGGCCTATAGTTAAGCCCATACCTGTTGCAATAGCTTTTGCAAGTGCAGGCGTTTGCTCCATGACGGAGTTTAGTTCTTCGCCGCGTAATGTGCCGGACGCTAATGCCTGCCCAAATTGAACAAGTGCGGCGTTTGCTGATTCTGCTGTAGCACCCGATACCGCAACGGCTTTCGACACGGTTTCAGTAAGTTTTGCAGTTTGCTCCATTGTGATTCCGAGCGTTTTTGCATTGTCACTGAATCGCTGATAAACCTGTGTTACTGTTTCCCATTCTTGGCGTGTTGTTTGTGCAATCCCGAACGTGTCATTCATCGCCTTATTAAGTTCTTGCTGCGAATTGGTGACAAGTTTTAAGCGGTTTTGCAAGTTAGTATAAGCATCAATTTTGTTGATTGCTGCGCCCACAGTGACCACGCCTGCCATGTATCCGGCAAGGGCTTGCATGGATGTGCCTAGCGCGTTGGTTTGTGATACGGCCTTATTGCCGTTGTTGGTGATGCCTTGCAATTCTGAGTTCAACGCCTTAGCTGTTCGTTCAGCGTTTCTGGCATCAATTGATATAATTAAGCGTGATTCTTGAACAGCCATGTGCTTACCCTATTTTTAGACTAAGCACAGTATAACAAATAATTAAAACTGATAATGAAATAGACCGCCACTAAGACGGTCTTTTCTTGCTTCCTTGTACCGCAGTCCTGCGCTCTGACATTTGCCTATGCTCGTCAATGAAATCATTGTCTAGCATGAAGATCGCTTCACAAAACAAATCTTGCTCACATGGCAATTCATTCATTTGAATGTACGCCATTAAGTCATGCGGTGACAGCGTTAACGGAACACCTTGCTCATATCTGCGACCCCTGGCGATGTCGTTGTAAGCGTTCAGGATCGCATTTGCAGTATAGCTATATTCAGGCTTTTCAATTACCGCGCTGGATTTCCCGAGGTAGTTCGCGATTTTGGACTGTTTCGACGCTTCGGCACTACTTCCGATTTTTGCCCACTCGTAGAGTTTTCTAACTTTCCCAAGGTTTCGGCTTTCACCTCATCGGCTTCACGCTGGATTTGCTCGGCATTGGTTTTTACGAATAGCCAAATGACAGGGCCGATGTCGCCTTCGTTTAAAAGTTTTTTCGCGTTCTCAGTGGTGTAAATAAAGTCTTTCGGCTCACCGTTTGCGTCAGGCACAGCGATTCCATCCCAATCTTCAATCAAATGACACGCAGCAGCATCAAGTAGCAATTCATGGAATAGTTTGTCGTTTGCGCTTGCGGTGTCCACGTCAAAGCCTTTCTGTGCGATTTGGTTTTGCGCTCGTTCTACTGCGACCTGATAAGGCTTATACGAAATGCCACGTACTTTGATTTTGGCAAGAACTTCGCCATCAGCGTCTTTATATTCACACCATTTCGAGATTTGTTTTGATTTATTTAGTCCAACGATTAAAGACATGATGCACCTGTAAATTATGAGATAAAGTTATTATATTTGAAATTAGGTGTTGACACAATGTTAATATGTTATTATAGTTGAGTGGATTTATAGGAGAACACAATGCAATACGCACAAACACTAGCTGAAATTCAGCAAGAAAAAGAGGCATTAGAGTTAGAGTTGATGCGAGCTGCTTCTAAAGTTTTGGCTGAGTGGGAGAGTAGAACTGGATTGGCTGTTGGTAGTATCCACATAACAACCGAGCAGGTTCAAGGACTTGGCGGAAAACCGAAAAGCATTGTGACTAATTGTAATGTTGATATTAAGTATGAGGGTTATTGATATGTCAGAGTGGATTAGTGTTGATATATGTGCTATACTAACACTAATTCAAAATAAGAGGCTTCCATATGATTGTTAATTGCAGAAATTGTTTGTGTGAGTTTGATAAAAAACCCGCAGAGATCAAAAGAACTAAAAATCACTATTGTAGTAAAAAATGCAAAGGTGACTTTTTGTCAAATGAAAATAAACTAAGGTTCTTTAGCAAAGCAATCAAGAATGGTGATTGTTTGGAGTGGTCTGGATCGCTAAATAAACATGGATACGGTGTTGCTAGGCACAATAAGTCAGTAATGTTGGCACATAGGGTTTCATATTTAATTTCGAACGGGGAAATACCTGACGGGATGTGTATTTGCCATAAATGTGACAATCCAAAATGCATAAATCCTGATCATTTGTTTGCTGGCAACCACTCTACCAACATGGAGGATATGAGAATCAAAAGTAGAAAGTGGTCGAGACTGACTTTTGATGATGTTGCTGAGATAAGAAACAGTAGCGAAAGCTCTTCACTTCTAGCAACTAAATATAATGTGTCTGCACGAACAATAAGGTACGCTAGAGACGTAACCCACTGGATGCCACTACCCGAACCACCGAAATAACAAAAGCCCCATTACGGGGCTTCTATCTTTACACTGCTGTACGTGTCAACGTAGGCGCTTGCTCAATCACTCGATATTCAAAATCAGCCTGTAGAATGTCAGCATTTCCGCCACTTGGTAGGGATGCAGTGATCTCCACCTTAGGCAGCGTCAACACATACGCATTGCCTAGACTGTCTTTCATTGACACCGAAATCGCAATAGTTTCACCTGTAAACTGCTTCTCATAGTTCACAGCACCATTGGCAGACCACGCCATAGTAAATGAGCCTGTTCCGTCTGCAAGCGTTGCAATCACAGCACCGACTGAACCTTCGCCACCTAAACAACGCTGCACTTCTGCTGTGTTATCCCAGTTAAATTCAAAGTCAGTAATACATGCCACGCCTACCTGTGTCACGCCATCAATGGTAATATCATCAACTGAAATGCCGCTAATCACTGGCGTTAATGTTGGATTGGTTACTGTGCCGCTTGGCAGAATAGCAGCCGATTCACGACCCATGCCAATCATGCCGAAAGTCGCGGTTGCGATTGATTCAACACCAATGGTCAGGTTAAACGTGTTTACGTGCATACCACGGAAAACGTGATAGTTGTTAATATCGGCATAGCCACGCAATACGCTGAATGACTGCGCAAGGTTGCCACCGAAAATCAAAGTATCCGTACCAACGGCAGGGCTATCGGCTGTCCAGTTATTATATGCCGCGCCTGAAATTAGCTCGTCATAAACACCGTATCGAAACTCGGCTGTAATGTCGCCTTCATAGTCGATGGTTGTTAATGCGCCAGACTGTGCTAGTCGGCTGTTTAAAATGGTTGCTGAATCTTCACGGTTTGCTGTGCCGTCTACGGAAATCTCAGTAAACGGGAGTGCGACTCTATCAAACGGATCGGGCGTTACACCTCGCACCGTTTCCTTGCTATATTGAACTATCTGACGTGATCCGCTAGACATTATTGTTTCTCCACGTGGAATTGATATATATCAGCCCTATTTTCTATTATTAGGCTAATAAATGCAATTAATTGTAAGTATCAGATTTACTGATTAATTAACACGGAACTCCACACGAACAAGCGACATAACAAAATCACCCTGAACATCGTCCATTGCTTCGGTCGGGGCATTTGTCATAGTAACTTCAAAATCACCATTGCGGTAATGATGGAAATGATCGCGCCATGCTTGGGCGAGTTTAATTAACTCCAGGTCGCCCGTGCCTTTTCGGGCAAAGCATTGGATGTTGATGATGCCGTAATCGCGCTCTAAAGTTTCAGTAAAGAATCCCGCGCTTTGGGAATCCGAATACTGCACCGTAACTCTGCACCACTCGCCTGTGGTTGGTATTTTAAAGTTGGGTTGATTTGTCCACTGGATGCGACTTTGCGCAATGCCTGTAAACGACTTAATTCGATTGTTTATGATGAGTCTTGCATCTGTAGATTTAAGCATAAAAAAGCCCTCGTTTTGAGGGCTATTTTATCACGCATTAATCAATATCTACTGACCCTTTTGACACAAAAGCACCCTTTCTTAATATTGAGATATGCCACGTCCATAGCAGGAAATACTTAAACATTCTTAACGGTGGTCTGGACTGAAATGAAATATTATCAGTGCAATTAAAAGTTAATGAATACTCATGCGGGCAATATACTACGCAGTCATATTTATTGTTTTTTTGAGTCAAACATAACGATATTTCTACTAAATATAGCATTATGTTTTTTTACATTATAAATAGCTTTCATTCCAAAACCTCATTGAAATAGCCTAAAAATATGGTGTGCCAATCGGTAGGCTTTCCCGATGTTCGATAGCTAATCTAGGCACATTGTCATTATAATACTATTTGTATTTATTCACAACCGACTGGAAAGACAACTGCACAAAGTTTGCAGGGGCTTGCATTGACCAGCCATTATTTAGTCTTTCTATATATCTCAATGAGTTGGATATATAAACCACTTTACCCAATCCACCGCCTGCCTGAATCGTTGCAATGCCTTTGCTGATTGCGCCTTGTCCGCTTCGGTCCGTGGTTTCTGTGGTGCTTGTATCTACACTACCGACATTCACGCGCCAGTTTCCGCGAGCTTGGCCTGTGTCCACTGGTGTCTGCACGACAACCTTCTGGAGAATCTCCCTCGCCACTTTCTTTGAAAAGTCGTCTGCATCTTCTAGCACTTTAGAGCCGAAGTTAATCGGCGGGTTTTTCCATGTCATTGCTTCCCTTCCTGATAAAGACTAAGCAGACCTAGAAATATGGATTGCACAGAATAGGCTTCAAACTCGGACGACGGCTCTCTTTCGCCCATTCGTTTTCTGATTTCTTGCCATACGTGTATTGATTCATGAACCAATAACGCGACCTTTTCAGAATCCGTTACATCGGCTTTCTTATCTAACAGCACAACGATTTTTTCATCATCATAAAAATGTGTAGCAGCAGGCGCATCGCTATTAATTGGCTCAAATCCCGCTTTGCTCATTTTCTTACGTGATGTGAATAACGTGTATTTTGCGTGTTCAAATGGGGATACACACCACTCTATTGTGATTTCTTTAGCCATTACTGATAAGCCCTCAACTGACAAACCACGCCATTATCGGCAGGAATCACAGAAATATTAATCACCTTGTAAGCTGTGCCGCGCCATGTGATTGTGTCGTCAATCTGTGGTGTATTGGTTGCGCTGCGCTGAAAGATAATTGCCTTCATGTCGTTTGATTCAACCTGAAAAATATCTAAATCACGCTGCGTAAATGCAAGGCCGAAAATACCTGTGCCACTGTATGTAAGCGTGGTATTCGATTGCGGTGCATCGGGGTCATACGTTCCGCTTATGGTTCGCGTGGCAGTGAATGGAAAGGATACATCAATTAAATCCCCTGCCATTTCCGCCATGATTTCGTCTTGAATGTTGTTTAAGTCGGCCATTATTTACTCCAAAAAACCTTGCTAGAGCAGTTTTCGCAAGATACAAAAACATGCCCTTTCCATTTATCCCTGCCTTTTTTTATCTTCGGGTATCCATAGTGCATACACCGAAAGCACGTCCTTTTTGCTTTTTCTATATTGTCATATATGCTCATTTACACACCCATGTATTAACCGCGCCACCCTTGCACAAGAAAGGACGCAATAAGTCGTCAATAAACATCATCTCAGCAGACTTGCCTGTTTCGCTGCCTTCCGCATATTTCTTTGTAACCGCTACCGTATCAGCCTTAACGCTTTTCTCGGTCACTACGCCATCGCTACGGCTCACATAGAGCAGATTTTGCGATGACAATAGCGCAAGGTTAGCGCCTGCCTGTTTGATTGCATCGTCAATAGGGTCTAGGCCACTGCAAAAACTTTTAGTTGATAGCCAAACATTGGCCTGATTAACCGCTAAAGACTTTTTATCTTCCGTTGTCCATGTGCTGCCTAGAATGGTGTCAACGTCTGTTGTGGTGATGAAAATCATAAGCAAACTCCAATACCGTACCCATCGCTAATACCGTAACCATCGTCTAGTTTTTTCATATCTAATCCTCTGTTTTTGACATTGTACCATCTTCATTAATGGTGATGATTGTAGTTTTTATTTCCTGTCCTGATTTTCGGTTAATCTCATCAAGAGCTGATTTTCCATCTAGCGCAAAACCAAAGCAGCACCCTGTATTGTGAATAATACCTACCGTGCTTTCCTTGCTGACCTTTCCAGTATAGCCACCATTGCTGAATTTCATCTTATTCATAGCTTAACCCTCAAGCACTTCACACAACGGAAATCAACCACAAAACAATTGCAGGCGTACAGGTCTAGTGGGTTCATTTGATCAACCTAAATTGTCAATATATTATTATCCTACTCTTATTTCAGGCAAAAGAAAAGCCCCTTTCGGGGCCTGTCTTTGTTTTGGTTTAGCCTGCTGGCACTTCCGTACCTGCACCGTTACCCGTTTCGGATTCCGTGCCTGAGATTGGCTCGGTCACTTGAGGGTCGGTGATGCCATAGTCCGCGCCTGATTTCGCAGGGTCAGCAACACGGCCAGCAGCCAATGTTGAGCCTGTTTCGTCATAGTACGGACGCTCTGATGGGTACGTGTAGTTGTAATTCGGCTTAACTGTATCTTTAGGTAAAGTCATTGCTCTACTCCTTAAATGTTAGTTACAAGGTAGCGGAAAGGCACTTGCTTCGCATCCAGAACCATGTCCCAGTTTGCAGCAGTCGTTAAATCAGACCATGAAGCAAACAGCGCTTGATTCTTCGTACCACCAGTAAGCGAACTAGCCGCTGCAACAAAGCTAAAGCCTTGTGGGTGGATTAACACGTTACGACGAGTATGCAGCAGCTCATGACCTGCACCGTTGCCAGTGAGTTCAGTTGCGCTGTAAGTCATGTCACGCTCACCACGCACAGATTCAGCAACAAATGAATCAGCGTTTAGGAAGTATGAAACATAACGCGCGGTGTTTGCTGTGCCGTCAATCTTGGTGCCTTTTTCAGACTCGACAACAACACGTCCATTGTAAGTATCTACTTGACGCAAGTTTGCTGGATCAGTGAAAGGAATAAGCATCTGTGCTTTACGCATAGCAGCCTTAACTTTTGGATGCACGACAATTGCACCAGTACCACGTTGACCTGCAAGCATTGTAGATTCAACATCAATGAAAGCATCCACATTGAAGCGGTTAGCATCAGTCGGTGAAGTGCCTGTTGCGATGTTGATTTCAAGCTCTTTACTGCCTGCTTGGTCAGCGTTACGAATACCGATTACAGTTGCGACTGCACGATTCTCGAATTGCTGCGCCCATAAGCCGTCTACTTGTTGAGCAATTAATGGTAGAGCGCGTTCGCCTGCTGCTAGTGCTTTGGTTAAACGTGCCTCAATGAAATGCTCGTTTAGGAAAGCCATGCGGCCCTGCATGATGCCCGCTTCGATAGAACGCGGCATTGCAATGTCGGTATAGATTTCGTTTGAATAGTTCGCTTCCAAATCACCGTCAATATCCATGATGTACGGTACTTCAAAGGTCGCTGAACCGCCTGCAACCAACTGACCAATTTGGCCTGATGTGTTGAATGCGCCCGAAGTCCAGAACGGTGTTAAGCGCTCAGGATTTGCGTTAGTGGTGCGAAGTAAAATATCGCGGTCAAATACACTACTTAGTGAAGCCATAAAAACCTCTTACTTTAAAGGGAATAATTGATTGTATAGTTCAGGATTAGAAGCGCGTAGCTCTTTCATCTCTTGAACCGTGTATTCGCTTGGTTTTTTAGCAGCCCCACCGCCAAAACCTGAACCCGCAGCACCGCCGCCTGAGTTCGTGTTTACAATCACAATGTCTTGGAACATTGGATTTAATTTTAATTCGTTTTTCAATTCGTCAAAAGTCATTGCACTTGGTTTGCCCTGCGAGTCAAGTACACGTACAACGCCATTGTCTAGCGTTAAACGGCTTTCAATAAACTGTGTCACTAATGCTTGCGCATGTGGCTTGAATAGTTCGCCTGCGATCTTAGTCGCCTGCTGCCCTACTGTTAAGCCGTACACTTGCTTTGTTAATGCTTCTTGCTGTGCCAAAAGTTCAGCTTCACGCGCTTGTAATTTCTCTTGATAGCTTAATTCCAAAGCCTGCCAATCGCCATTTTTACGCGCTAGTTCTTCCTGTGCTTCGCGTTCAACTCGTAAACGCTCTTGCTCGGCTTCTTCCGCTTTGCGCTGCTGCTCTTTCTTTTCTGCCAAGAGTGCATCACGACTAGCCTTTAAGCCTTGTAAATCATCTTCCGGCACTGCGCCTGAAACTTTAAGAAAGTAAGCGCCGTCTTTTTCTTCGTATAACTCGGCCAGTTCTGCGCTGAGTCCTTCGAGTGTTTCTAATTTGTACTGTAACATATAAAGCCCTGCTTTAATTTAAACGCGCCCAACGCGATTACGTTTATATTATATCAGTTTTATTGATAGAACAAATAGAAA
Source organism: Clogmia albipunctata (assembly GCA_001014945.1). Classification (NCBI taxonomy): domain Eukaryota; kingdom Metazoa; phylum Arthropoda; class Insecta; order Diptera; family Psychodidae; genus Clogmia; species Clogmia albipunctata. Next base: position 27,124 of record JXOV01042886.1, read on the forward strand.
AAAGCCACTGGTTAAAGTGGCTTGATCCAAAACATCCAATCACGGCAAATACATATTAATTTATCATTCCTGTCAATCTCGGAATATATGCCAAAGGTATTTCTTAAATACTTCACTTTACCAAATGGCTTCTTGATGAAATGAGTTGCTGTTTTGGGTGCGTTCTTGCGTATTTCTTCGATGTTCATCAAAAAACCTCATTAAACTTATCCACACACTTAATGCCTGTCTTGTGCGGATTTTTCGAGCATGTAATAGCCATCATAAATCCGAATATATAGATAGCTGGGTAAAAGAATAAGGCCATTGTAAGTATTGCCGATATTCTAATGTATATTATTGCTTTCTTCACAACCCCAACTCCTTAAATGTTTTTTCATCAAGGCTTCTAAGCTCTGCAATAGTATAATCATTTCCCAGTGGGTCAACAAACTTGGAAATAGGATAATTGCCTTGCTTGTATAATTTGTATCGTGTTTCGCCTAGCCACTCTTTTTGAAATGACGCGCTTGCTGTTTTGAAAAATTCAGGGAATGACTTGTTAGCATCAATTTGTCCGATAATCCCGTCGCGTTGGTCTTTTGGAATTTTAGACACTGGCTTGTCGGATTCCACAAATGGACGCTTGCCATCAATTCTGCCATCCTTATCCACCCCTATCAGAATCGCGCGGCAGTTGTAATGTCTTGGCGGATAAACAATATTCGGGTCGCCTTTTTTCCATACGGTTTGGTCAAGTGAAGCGCATCCTGTGGTTGTACGCCCATCAAGTACGCTGACGTATTTCAAGTAATCAAAGCCCAACACACTGAAAGTTTCTTGCATCGCGGTATTGGCCACTGTAGCCCTGATGGTGCGCACGTTCGCTTCAATCCCATTTCTGCGGACCTCATCTACAATTCCGCCCACGTATTCATAAGAGCCATCTGCCATACGTGTACGCTTGCCGCGAAGTTCTGCAACAATCTGCGCCGTTGTGTTGCCTTGCTCGATACCCTGGCGGACTGCGTACAGTGCTTTATTCCGTGTCGATTCTGCTAGATTTTTCCAAACATCATCAAACAACATACCGCCCATGACTGGCTTTTTCTTGATGCCTGCAACGACTTTGCTGCCATTGAGTTCAATTTCTTCACCGTAAAGTTTAGAAATATAAGCGGCCTCATAGGTCGCAAGCGCAATAGCTGATACCGTGAATGTTTCCGGCACAGTAATTGCAACGGCGGTATAAAGCTCGTCAAACGTGGATTTAATTTCTTTGAGCGTATCTGTGGTGTATCGTCCGGATAGAAGCGCATCACGTTCGGCATCGGTTAGCTCGTCTAGCAGCTCTCGCAGCTTTGTAGCCGTCTGATTCATCGCTTTAGTGAACAAGCCATTAAGCTCATTCACCACCGCAGTTGATGCCCTGTAACTGTAGACCTGATGCTGGATTAGAGCATCAAGCATGTTTTGTTCAGTGGTCATTTTGGCTCCTGTGATTCGATCATGGCTTGCTTAGCCTCAAACTCCGATTTGAATAACTCAAATTTCCATCGAGTGCCGTATGAGGTTTCAATCAATTTCCACACACCGAAGAACTTCTCGGTAGAGATATGTGCTTGAGTGTGTTTATTCACAATCATGATTTGATCTTTTTCGATCCCATCACCTAAGCAATCCCAATCATTGCTTGAATTGCAGAAGTTCTCAGGCTCGTCATTGTCTTGCCAAAAACAAGAAATATTTTCTTTCGGCACCAAAACAAACCCTTCCGGAACAGCTTGGGCTTTGGCTTGCCATGCTTCCAACCAAAGATTCCATTCTTTTTCATTAATACTGCCTGCGTTGTAACGAGCACCAAACAATCTAGAATTTTCATCAAAGCGAGCCTTTAATCCTTCATAAGGCACATTTAAGGCCTTGGCCTGCCTGCGCTCAAATGCTTCTCTTGCTTCTTGAATATCCATCACACCACACTCCAAAGCGCAAAGCCTAAAATGATAATAATACCAATAACAAACACGTTTGCCACTAGGTTGCGGTATTGGCGTTTGTATTCTTGCAGGGATGCGACAAGTTTATTTGTTTCGTGCAACTTATCCCAATTAGAATCATACATTTCTTCAAGCTGGCGATGCTGGATTTCGGCAAGCTCTAGCTTCTGGCAAAGCTCTTTGTTTACAGCTTGGGCTTCCTTATGCTTTTTCTGATACTGCGCGACACGTTCTTGTGTATCGGCTAGCTGTTCACTCAGGCTTGCAATAATTTCACGCTCAGTCATCACCGTTCCGCCGTTTGCCACTAGGTCGAGTTCACGGATTAACTCTTTCTGGCGCTCAGTTGTAACGCCACGATGCTTCACGGTGTCCAGGTAATACGGATTCTTTCCGATACGCTCGGATAGCTGCATCTGCGTTAATCCGAGTTTTGCCTTCACTTCTTCGATTTTGGTTTTTAGTGCGTTCATTTTATAGCCTCGTTGTACTTATCAGCATCCATCCAAACCACAATGCCAACTCGTTTTGATTTTCCCAATAGTTGAGTGTTTTTGGATTCTGTTGCAAAAGTCACTTCAATATCTTCTTTGGTTTTTTTCTCGGAGATAACAGAGTCATGTAAAATCTGAATAGCTAGATTCTCATTGCCTATTTTTCCTAAAAATTCCGTTAATGTCATCTCTTGCTCCTAAATGCTCGTATTTGGTCGATTTCTTTGCGCTGTATATAGTTGGTGCGCTTAATGCGGTAACGTAGCTCTAACGCGATTACAGCGCAAATTATGGCTATTATGGCTGCGAGTATGATCATTTTGGTCGCTCCTCTAAAGATTCTGCAAATCCCAAGTAATGACCATTCTCGTCAGCATGCTTGTAATCAAACCATGCAAAAACATCAGACTTGTTAAAAAACCATGAGCCTGTTTTGTATCTTTTGGATAGGTCAAACTTTGGTTTCTTTTTAAGTTGATATTCAGTGCCGTCCGCATCAATGATTATAAACTTCACTTGCTTGGATATATTGCCCCAATCGTATTTGCTCATATCAAAGCCCCGCTATCCAAATGCCTGCAATTGCAAGGCCGATTAATGCCGGAATTACGATGTTGTTAAGTAGGTTCATCTCTCAATCCTTCACAAATAACGCGACTAGAATAAACATCAACACGCCAAAAATGATGTTTACAAAGAAAATTGCTAATACTGCCATGATTAATAAGATTGCTTTCATTTTGATTTCTCCTAAAGGTTGATTAAAAGATACACATCCTTTTGTGGCATGTCAATATGTTATCACAAACTATTTAAGTATTTCACGAGGTTCTCATGCTGCACCACATGAATATCACCCTGCTTCTGGAATCGCTCAAATGATGTCATCCGATCAAGGTAGCCTTTGCTTGGTTTCCACTGGCCCATTTTCTCGGCGATCACTGCACTAATTTCAGCGCGGGTTAATCCTGTTCTTTTCTGTGTTTTTTTCAGGTGACGTTTGATGTCGAAAGCACGACTTTTCAGGTAGTCGATTTCAGCTTCATTTTGAGTGATTTTGCTTAATGTATTTTCACTGAGTTTAATCATGGTAATTTCTCCTAAATTTTAGGTATTGTAATATATAAATGAGAATAATTCTATATAATCGTAAATATACCATTAACCCTATTTTGCTTATATACATTACACGTAAGTGGTATAGTATTTTATATAGAAAACACGCGAAATATAGTAAAATTATAATAGTATATTACTATCACGTAACTCTAAACCGCTTTTAGATTATGCGTAAAAAAGCCCCCTTTCGGAGGCAATTTCATAGGTCAATTTTAAACAAAACTTTGCGTCTGAGATTCCTCAATTCTGATACGTTCTTCATCGAAATCCAGCTCTGGAATTTTACCTGTAGCCATAATCTCATGAAGCGTTTTTGCGCTCATCCGACCTGCGACAACTTCCGACTGGTAAAACTTCAAATCTTCAAGACTGATACGCCCACGCGCAAAGTCCTGCTTGATGGTGAATTTAGCATCGTTTCCTGACCCGTAGAACGCTGCACACCATTTAAGGCAATACTCCATAGCTTCATTCAGGTTCGACACGCACAGCGACAATACAGAGTGATTTGTAGCATCATCGGAATTGACCTGTGTGGCGGTCTTGTTCACAGCACTGGAATCAAGCAATTTCGCGCCCAAGTCCTGCATGTACTGCTTTTTGTCGTCCATTGCTTCTTTGGCCAATGTGTCAATCGGTGCAGTTGCATAGGTGAACTTACCACTGCCACGCAGAACGAGAGGTGTTGCACTGCCTAGCATCACCCCGCCTTTCCCTAGGCGTTCTGCATCATCATGGTCTAATTCACTGAAAACAGGCTGCACCTGGTTGGTGAAGAACACGGATTGTTCGTACTCTGCACTGTTGCGGTAATGCGCTAGATTGATTTCCGCCACTGGCTCAAGCGGAATTTCGTCAATCGACAGGTCATTCACCTGTGCGCCAATTGGGAAAAACAGGATTTCGTTTAATCGTTTGCCACTGATGGTCGGGTAAATTAAATCGCCTGCAAGCATTTCGCCAGTGCGGTCAGAATAAACCTGAATGGAATATTCATTGTTTTCATCCAAGCGAAGCACTCGATAATTGGTGACAACTTGCTCCTGGAACTCGTTTAATGGGTCGGTTTCCGTGGTGAACTCGCGCAAAACGACCAAAGAAGTCCGAAATTCGTTGCCAATCTTCTTAACACGCCAGTTAATGATATTAAATGCATCGTATAACGCCATGATTGGCCGTATGCCGCGTGTTTGGATGTCAGCCGGTGTTACCCCACCTTGAGTAGTTGGATAGTCCACCAAGAAGCCACCACGCCCAAATTTAAGCAATAGGCTTAAAGCCTTCTGATTGAGCTGATAAATCGAAGTGCCTAGACCGTCGGCATTGTCCTTGAGGAAATCCATGCCGTCAGGGTCAAACGTCGGATCTTCCGCAAAAGCCAAGCCTACATGCGTCTGCAAGGTGTTCTTTGCGATTGGGTAGAACACGGCACGTTTTAAATACGCCTGATAGCGGTTCCAGTTGGTTTCGTAGTCGCTGCAAAAGTTAATCATAGGCAGATATAGCGTGTTCGCTTTCTTAACCGCTCTTGAGCCGCTGCATACGTCCTGCATCATCCGCCATCTGTCGGCATTTTCTAAATATTCTAAATGCTGAAAATCTACTGACATTTTTTAAACCCTATATAAGTTTTTTTTATTATAGCAATAAAAAAGCCCCGTTAGAGGGGGCTGATATGCAAAGCATGTAAATCGTATTCTGATATTTTTAAGCCTGAATATGGACACACATAACCCCAACTTTCAGCCCTTAGATATGTATACCAGTCCTCATCATCTGTTGCGTAATGCGTCGCGCCCTCTGGCGCATTTGCTTTAATTTGTTGTTGGGTCATGATTTCGCTAGTTCCTCTGTTAATTCCCTATTGTCCAGAGAGTGATGAATGTACACGCCATCATCATAGTCTGGATTACACCAGCACTGATTATTTGGCACATGCTCCTTGATATCATTCAAAGGAATTACATTAAACTCGATTACTTGCCACATGATAAAACAGCTCCACAATATCCGATTTTCTTGATTTGTCTTTCGCACCATCTTTTTCTAAATGCCTTCTCGTACTCTGTTATCTCGCCGCCGTACTGCGATCCTGCGAAATTCACAGATTTGCTTTTGTGCATTGGGTTAAAGTTTAGGTGCGGTGTCAGAACAGCATTGCTGATTTTTGAAAGTTCTTCAAGTCTATTCATTTTGCTTCTCCAAGTTGCGGGGTCATTTTCTCAATTCCTTGTGTATGTCATATAGAAAAAAGCAGGCAATTGACATGATAGAGAGTGCAGCTTTTTCAAAATCAATATATCCAAAGAAAAACAATATCGCTGTTATAAGTAGTAAGCCAAGATTTATGTTCATCTTAGTCCTCCAATCTATGTCCAGCACCAATCTCTCTGTTATTTGCAAGCCTTAATTCAGCACAATCGAAATGATTTAGAAGCTCACCTTCTGCTTTGCAAATAAAACTATTCTCAAATACATTGGATTTACCAACAATCTTCCAAAGCTTTGGCTTTGTCCTTTTGCTTTTGCGCACAACAATGAGTATTCCCATTCTAGCGACTTCATCACTAACACCATTAAATTCAATCATTCCTCATCCTCCAAAGCCTTACCGCCTGCATACTGATATGCTTCGGCAAGTTTTTCTTGAGCATCATCAATTAAACGCTTTAACTCATCATCGCTTGCCTGATGGTTTCTAACGTGATCTTCGATTCCCTGCTGAAAAACAGAGATTCGATCCATGATTTCATACCAACCGTGATTCATTTTAACCACTCCACAGCAGAATTAAATTCTTTCCAGTTTATACTAAAACCATTGTTTAGTATTTTGCTTTTTATGTCATTTAGTTCTGTAATGTTCTTGCAAGGCAAATAATCACAACCAAATAAGTTTTTATGATCCATAAAATGTATTAACACGTAATTTTCGTATCTTGGATAAGAGTCTTTTGTTATCCATATTAATTTCATTGCAAAATCAAACTTATGAAAAATTCCTTTCTTTTTTGCAAGCGTTGTGTTCATCATCACTTCTCCAAAACAATTGTGCCGTGTGGGATGTCGGCAGGTTCTAGGTCTAGTATTTCAATGGTCATATTTTTCACCCTTTAGGTCTGATTCAAGATACTCAAAGAACCCATCTAGATTACCCAGTATCCACGATGTATCTGTTTTATGGTCAAATTGAGTTTCATGAATGTGTTTTATTGCATTCACATGCTTCTCATACATTCTTAATTTTCGATTTAACTCATCAATCTCCACCTGCTTGCTTTGCTGGCCTGCTTCGTATGCCAATTCACACCACTCTACCCAAGTTTTAGATTCACCTTTGTATATGTTTTCTTTTTTCCATTCTTCAAAATTCATCAATCAATACTCCCACATAAATAATTGCAATTGCGAAAGGCAGCAGAGCTATTGCCGCCATTAATTCTTGCTTAGTCACTTCTGACATTCCTCAATGATAGCTTTATAAATTCTATCTGCCTCAAAGCAATCAATGCGATGATCGACCATTTTGCATATCATTAAGTCTATTTCATCTATTGGCTCAACCGGAACCATCACATAGCCTTCCTGTTTCTGTGCTGCGAGCCATCCCTGCCAAGCCATTTCCTTGTTAGCTTCGCTCACAGCTCTTGAATACTTGTGACTATACCATTCATCAAAAGCCTTTCGTTGCTGTTCTATGTTCATCTCTCCACCTCCGCCATAATCTCAAAATAACGCGACTTTTCCGCTAAATCATCGTACAAGCAAGGCAGTGCGTTAAACTTCTCAACAAAGTCATTCGCTGCAACCACTTCAAAAGCATCAGCCAGACTAATGCGAACGCCGTCCAGAACAATTGATTCATTTGCTGATGGTTTGAATGACGCAGGTAGCGCTTCTTTGAGTGCTTCGATACCGTTTTCGTTTGCGTATTTAATTGCTGTGTTCATTATTTAACTCCCATGTCAAAAGCGAATTTTGCAGCTAAAAACAAAGTAAATGGCAGGATAAAAGCATTTGCCTTGATAATACCTTTCGGTATTTTTTTAAGTTCTTCTTTATCTCCCCAATGAAAGAATATTCCGACCCATGTCCAAATAAAAGAAACTATGAAGTGGAACATTAAAAAAGCACATGCTGCGTTCTGTAAAAAGTTGGTAGTGTTCATGTCTTATCTCCTAAACTTTATGTCATTATGTTATTATAAATACCAATTGTCAAGCATTAAAAAAGGCCATTAATCGGCCTTATATTTCCCGCACTTCCGGCACTCTGTCTGCCGAAATATGTCTGATTCGTAATCATAGTGATGAAAGCACAGCAGTTGTTTGATGAACAGGAACATAGCAAATCCCTCTGTTGTTTTTATGAGGGTAATAAAAAAGCCCTGCTAGATGCAAGGCTTAGTTATAGAGATTCTTGCTTGATTATTATGGCTTTCCGGATCTCTTGCCGTGCCCCATAACTGGTTTAATTGTATTTGTGGTATGAACTGCGAGCCGAATCCAACGCAATAGGCTTATTTTTAATTCATACCCAGATATAATTAGGCTTCCTACACAATCTCCCGATGTACCACTGGTTTGAACTTTAGTAGAGTGAACCGCATGAAGTAGCCCATGCCCTATACAGAAAATTCACTCTCTAAAATTGCCTGTCTATTCCAGGCTGTCACTAGGCTGAATAACCTAGAAAGCAAGTAAACATCAATCGGGATTTCATGCCCCAAGCTATCTGCAATCTACTTGCTTATTTTATTGATTGGCAACGTGCGAATAGTTGCATGCAGTGGCTCTGCTTCTCTTGTACTTCGATACTACCTGTGTCGCCCACAGATTCACAATCAATAAGAGAATATTACCAGTGCACTGCAATAAATGTCAATACACTGTCGAAATATTTACACGTTTGGCAACTGGCTTAATAATCCCGAAACGCTTCACAAGGAAATACCCCAAAGCGTCCGAAATATGATCCAGTCCAGACTTTTTATCTGGCATCCCGAAATCGTCATAGACTTGCTGCTCAAGTGCTTCTGTCGCTCTAGGGCATTTATTGGTATTCACCCTTAACAAGCGTTCACCTTTCGAGTTGCAAATAGCAGCATTCACCGCATTCAATCGGTCTTTGATTGCTGGGTTTGTGCCGTTTACTTCAAGTTTAAAGCCTGACGCTCTCAGGATGGCATGGTCTGATTCACTACTGTTTTTTGATGAAGTCGCTTGGCCTGCTGCATCTGGAAAGATGGTTATTTGATGGAACGGGTAGCGCTCTTTGATCAATTGCGCCATTGTCGGCGTATCCCTTGCGCCCACGATCTCATCAAGTAGCATTGGCACACCCTGGCGAATCACATAAACCGCTGCGGCCATTTTCAGCACGTTAAAATCCATGCCAATCAGCAAATGTTCACCAGATTGGATTTCAGCATCGGTATGATTCAGCTTCCGATCAAAATCAGGATAAACCGCGCCACTGGTCAAGTTGACAAACTGACCTCGCAGATAGGCTTCAATCAATTGCGGTGGGTAGGATTCCCGAAGCGATTCGATATAATCCGGCGGCAAGTTCTTCTCATTGTCATAAGTCGAAGCTTGCACCATGCCGTATAAAGCGCGTTTCTGCGGACTTGAATTGGCTTCTTTGACAAACTGCTCATAAGTGAACTTGAAGCCCTCTGGTGTTGTTGCAACGTCAATCCGGTTTAAAGCACCGGGGTAGGTGTAACGCATACGAGCAATGATTTTACGCCATGATACCTGTGCTTTATCCTTGTTCATCACGTCAAGTTCATCGACTAATGCGCTTAATACCTTAAACCCGACAATGGTCTGCGGTTTTTCCATCGAGCGGCAAATGATGGTTGTCCGGTACTGACTACCGTAATAAACATCGACTTCCTTGTTGGATTCTTTAATGTCTACATTTAAGCCCCAGTCGAATGCCACTTCCTCAATCGTTGGAAAGAAAATATCCCGAATCTGCGGATAGGTCGGTGCGAAGTATCCAAGCGGTGCTTTAGGATAAGCCCATGCAGACTGACACAATGATGAACATCCGACCCATGTTTTACCACTACCAAATCCCGCCACAAATGCCCGAAACTTGTTAGGCATCAGTAGAAATTTAGACTGAGGAATATTCAAAGACGGATTGATTTCAGGCATCTTTTGATGCGTCCTTGACGTTGATGTTCACCACAACTGGACTTGTATCCTGATCTTTTTGGTCAGCAGAATCGTCTGGCTTATCGCCGTACTTAGTCGGATGAAGTTTAGCAAGAAACCATTTTTTAGCATCAAGCTCCAAACGCGCCTGTGCAATTGCATCCTTATCCAGCGCAACACTTTCGATTTTATCAATCATGTTTTCTGCAATAACTTCGGCTCGAATCTTGCAAGCCTTTATGTATCTATCCACAAAGTCTTTCTTTTCGCTGTCAGCTAACCATTGATATACTGTGCTTTTTCTTGGCATGTCTGGGTCTTTGCAGACAGAAACAAGCCCGCGCCCATCCATAATTCTATCTAGAAAAGTATCAATCAATTTGTCACTGTAGGTCGTTGGTCTGCCCATTTTCGGATGCCCTACATCCTTTGCCATCTTTAGCCCCTAGCTAAATAATACTATGCTCAATATAGCACAAAACCCTGACAGGTGCAGGGTTCTATGAATCAAACCAAATACGCGGCTACACCAAAGAACCAAGCATTCACAAAGAAAAGTGCAGCAATCCCGATGCTAATGTGATTAACCTCGTCTGGCTCGGTATGAAGCAAGATTATTACGCCTATTGATATTAAGCCGTTTAATACGGCAAGTAGCATTAAAATGTAAATCATTGACAGCTCTCCACGTCTGCGATGGCTTGACACAAATAAGCGCAATCAATCAGGCTATCGCATAGATTGGCAAGCTCTTTTCTAGCGCCATCAATGCCGCCTAATCTCTCCACCAACTCACAACTCTCAACAAGTCGACGCAAACCAACAGCATCAATTAAAGTTGGCTTGTCCCATGTGTCTCCCGGCATGTGTGCTGTAAATTCACTTGCGTCATCCATCCCGTGAAGAATATTTTTAGCAGCACCCAACCCAAACTTTTTTATAAACTCATTCGCTTT